>DWNR01002114.1:0-13615 GCA_018250455.1 Polygonus leo | reverse complement strand
CTATATAACATTACGCTACGACCATAAGGAGCGGAGTATCAACGAAAAATGTTGCAAAAACGGGGAAAATTTGACCCCTTCGTTTTTATATGACGCAAACGAAGTTGCGCAGGTCAGCTAGTTTAAAATAATGCTGTTCTTTTTCCTTTTTATTTTAACCTGTTTGCTTCTTATTTAGAACAAAAAATACACTATATTATACAAGAATTTGTAATTAATTATGACAGTAAAATCTGTACGGTAACATAATACTGAAGTCTCATATTTAGCGCGCAAGCATATAGAATATTCGAACAAAGGATGTGCTCCACACTGCAGATATGAAAATAGACAGGTATGACGCGAGAACAAAGTTTTCACTTCGAATGCTGGGCTTATTCAGGCCGTTTATTGAGACTTCGCTGTTTATTTTTAATTCCGCTACATGTAACACCATAATGTTGTTCCGAACTAGAACCATATTGGATTTCGACGCTTTACAATTGAAACGTACACTTGGGCACCTTTTATTTTTATACGAGAACACGCGCTCGCCCTGACGTGCGGAGCGTACTGATTTAGGAATCCTACATATTTTTTCGCGAGAATTGAGGAAAAATTATGCCACTCTATCTTTACCTTAGAGTAATGGAAATGTGAAAGCACCAAGCAGTTTGTCGAGTTGTTCAGATATGCTTTACTAAGGACTGCTTATTATTTTATGTGAAGTGTGTCTGTATAATCGAACTAGAACAACGTAGATACGCAGTCCAGTCCAAATACCTATTGTATTTGAAAACAATGAAACACGACTACAATTCATTCGTACATATGGAACTTGGTGCAGCAAATTCTACTAAATTCAATTTCCAATAAATTTTAATTATTGCATTGAACGTCGATGTCCTAGATGTTCAAAACGAGCTGTGACCCCAATTTTTTTTATGTCAAATGGAAAACCCTCAAAACGCCGAGTATAGTCTTTCATTTTTAACTGTAAGTATCGGTCGGGTTGAGAAGGGACAGAAGTGGTTTAATTTGGCGATGTTGGCGCGAGTGGCGAATGCTGACGACCCACTTGCGATAAAGTGGCGACCCGCGGACTGGGTCTACTCCAAGCGGACTTATGTAACTTGAAACAATCCTAGTTTAGGCTGAAAACAAAGTGGGTTCATTTATCGTCTGCTTGCCAAACGCTGTATATCTTTATGTATAGAAACCTCCTGTCACGATGTTTGATAGAGATAATTTCCGTAACTACCAGATTAAGCTAAGTTAAAGAATTTAAATATCTCGTTTATATTTTATATTTGTAATGTTTAGCTGTAAAACAAAATCGTGCAAAATGGTTTCGGGAAGCGATTATCTTTACACACTACCTTTCTCCATGCGTAGTTAAATTATAACGTAATATAAGTGTCTTATACACTCTATTAGCGTTCCATACAGTATCAACGGAACCTTGTTTCCAAGACGACGCTATCCATGCGATCTATGCGTCGGTCCGTCCCTCTGTTATAGAGCTCTATTTCTAGAACGATTATAGGTAGACACGTGATTTTTTCACAAAATCCGTACAACTTTGTTCTGTGATAAATAATTAAAATAAAAAAGCTATTTTCTTAGCATACCTTTGCTATCTAAATAGACCTGACACTTGAAATTTTCAGAGTATATCCAACTATGACCGCTACGACAACAAATACAAAAAATCAATTAAAATGATATTGTTTCCTCATACGAAAAACTGGTATTTTCACCGCCTTTTCTAAACTTCGTATAAAACCAATCCATCCAATCCAATTGGTCACAACACTGTCTATTAGTACGAAACCCATCGTGTGTAAGCGTCTCTCACTTGGCCGTTTACGTTAACTAGATATTGCGCACGCACTGTGAGAAATATTAATGGCAATGGATCTAATCTGCCTGCGGTTTAGGCTTTCTCTTCGTTATACATCTGTACCTGTGAAGACGTCAATTATATAAATCAAGATAGTGGGTGACCTACATTGAATTGAAATTAACTCTGTACAGATAAAAAATGTAATTGGTGCTTGCCTGCTAATTCGAAATAGCTTACTTTTTGTATATCCGCAAATTAATAGTAAGACTTTGTAAGAAAGAGACACTTTCTAGTATTTGAAATATCGGATTTTATTTTTGTAAATGAGGTAACCAATGTCAAAGAAGTAAGTAAAGAACTTTTCAATTACTTCATCGTAGATACAAGTTTCACAAAGATATAGATCACAATCAACCTAGATTGAAAATTTGTGAAAATATTTTCAAACATTAATTAATAATTTGAAGTCCAATTCGAAAAGAAGAAAAGCTGAAAATTATATTTTTGTATTCAATTCGATTTAATCTAGGTTTCATCCCCAAAGATCCGATTAATATTGCTAAGACATAGACAATATATTTGTTATATATTGCAGTAAGACACAGGAACCTTCGGGTGCAAATGCTACCCGCATTTGGCTGTTAAATTTTGTAAGAATTTTACTTGTCTTGTTGTTGACTTATTACATAAAATAGAAATTGAGCTAAGAATAAGATAACGTCGAGACTATAATTAAACGATGTATTAATATAAACATTTAATGTAAACTCAACAAATGTCTGTATAAACATCGCTACCTTTTAGACTTCTCATATCATAAGACGATTTCGCTCTTTTCTTAAAGAGCTTTGACAACTATTTTCAAAGGGAATGATTTAGATAAGTCCCTAATCATACTAAAGAACATTTTGCTCTTTTGTAAAGTGATCAGTAACTATTCATCAAAGGGAGCGATTAAAATGGAATAGCATAATAAGATTATCACTTAGTAAAGATAACTAAGTTTATTCGCTCAGCTGGGTCACAAGTCCGTCGAAGGCTATATTTAGACGACAGCAATTATGTTTCCAACTGACTACTTTCACTTTGAAATAATCTCGTTTCCGTCAAAGGGTTCGAAGCTTTGATGAAAATGAAGGGCTCTTTTTATTTTTGTTTCTAATCAATTTAATGGTTTGTTATTAAATTGGTTTTCGTTAATTTGCAAGACAGTTGGGACGACTTTACTTTGCTGAAATTATTTCGACAGCTGTATTCTAATTCTAATTATTTAATAATTTAGTTTCTTAGTGCAATTAATCGTATTCTTTTATAAAATTTACCTATATACTTACCGGAAATGTGCGTACAAAATGTCTCGATAATCGTACACAAAGGTTGAATACATAAGGTGCAATACACAAACAAAGTCACATTAGCATTATTAATATTGGTTACAGTACAAGATCCTAATTAGACACAACCTACGCTGAAATAATCGTAACAGTTCCCTTTAGTATATTTGAGATATATATATATATATATCTATTTATATAATATCTAATATTTATCATCCATTCAACAGTTAGGTGAAGGTCGCTGCTAATTCAGGTCCTTGACTATTAGGATTAGGATCCTCCAGGTGTATTGTTACTAAATAGTCTGATATTAATGGCAATTAAGGGCGTCTATAATTTATAATTTTATCTGTTCTATTGTTAACTTAGCGGTCGAAGACCCATCATAAAGTGGAGCGGGAACCGAACTAATGAAATTATACGATTTGTGGGTCTAATCATTTCGTTGACCCGTGAATTTAATCAGCTTTTCCTTGCTCCATCGCTTTGTGGGGACGCCGCTTAAACCATTAAATTAATGAAAGCTTCTACTTACTTTTTGAAGCCCATAGCTGACCCTCGTTCAAGGCTGTCACGTACTGCCTCAAATCGGTCTCGCATTGTGGAAGTACAGTCACATTCCCATTAAGAAGATCGATCCACTCATGATGATCGAGCAGTCCTTTCATCCACGCCATTCTAGAAGTTTTGTTTGAACTTATCTCACTGGACGTAGAGTTCACGTTTGCACCCACTACACTCACTAACACTAGTATCGTCACGAGAAACATTGTTCTGGCGGGAGTGACAAGTTTTCTTGAACACATTTCAGTAAATCACGATCATTTGCACGTAACAGAAGCAGCGTCGAGGAAGACGCGGTGGAGGATCAGGAACTTTCGTCCATGCTCAGTCGATATCTGGAAAAATAAATATGTTTAAGTTAATATTGAGAATACAGTTGATTCAATAATAAAATAACTGTTTTTTTTTTCATTTTGCCGCTTAATCTTAGTTGGAGTCATGCATGTTTGGCCTTAACAAGATATTTTTTTTTTTGTTTTCATATTACAATACATATTGATAATGTATGATCGACGTCACGAAATAACTGCCAACTAAGCTAAATATCTGCTTAAAATAAGGTCTGTTATTTTCAGTTCGCTTTGTTTGTTCGTCCAAAACTATTTCAATACGACGATATTAAAAACGCATATAAAATGGTGTATTTTAAAATATTTATAAGTGAACATTAAAAGCAAATTACTATTTTATCGCGCTTGAAAATATAAGTCTTGGCAAGTTGTCCAAAACAACGTAATACTACTTTTAAAACTATTCACTTCAATACTTAGTTCTGTTGTTACACTACGCTCCTATGTAAAGGTATAATAAAACATCACAGCGCTGCTATAAAAAATGAAATTAAAAATTAAAAGCGAAAATTTTACAGCGTTTCTTCATAAATTAAATTAGTTCTGTAAATCACGCCTACGGGCTATAATGAAAATTTCAATTTTAATATGTAAACATATTAACTATTTTAGAAAATTGTATGAATACTTAAGTTATATATTATGTAAGTTTGTAGGATCCCTTTTATACTACGTGAGTGAAATGAAGTCCCTAAAATGTAGCAGGTTCACTGTTCAGCACTCTTCAATCACATCTCAACAGGTATTTTCACTTTTAGATAACAGGTAACAAGTATTTCCACTTCAAATAGCGCCAATGTTCGGTTATTTCTCGCACATTATCCTGATCCCGAGCAGCATAAAGCCTTCAGAAACTCTAACTTTACAAAATGCATTCTTCATTTTTATTGAACCTGCACAAGAATTTCTTTATTATGTTTTTCGACGTTGTTTGTTGTCGAAGCATTGTTCGAAGTTTCTTAATGTCAACAAATGATGTTGCTAGCTTAGCTCGGAATTTGCTCTTGAGTTATATCTCTCATACTTCTTGTTACGGAAAAATATTTGCAGTTGTAATGCCGGTTAGTTGGAGTGCTGAAATTCTTTATCGTCCCAGTTTGAATTTATTTTTAGATTTAATATGAAAGCAATGCTTTTGTTAAAGATTTCAAAGATATTACATTGGACAATATAAATTTGAGAATTTCTTTAGAAATATGTTTTTTGTTAAATGCTATTCATAATTGCGAACGTATTACCAACAGTAATAAAAGTATATAAAGAATTAACAGATTATTTCAACCATTGCACTATACTAGGTCTTCTGTTTATTCATTTTAACTATTGCTGATAATTTAGTTATATCATGAACGCTACAACATTTATGCTTTCATAATTACCATAACACTGCAATTTGGATTTTAAACACGATTCGCTTAAACGAAGCATGAAAATTTTGTCGCTATTCCTTGCAGGGGAATCGTGTTTCATACAAATATTCGATTCAAATACTATACTGACTGCTAGACTGCTGAGACTAAATGAAAGCTACTTTATTGATTCAAATTGATTTCTTAATCGATCTATTGATTGACTGATTTAATATTTAGAAGAAAATATCGATATTATCTTATATTAATTGTGAGATGAGAGAGTTAGATATATCTGATTAAATGTTCAATAGATAAAATTCAAACATTTTAAATTATCCATATCCATAGTTAAAGAAGTGTATATTTCCTTGTTTTAACTTGTATCTTAAAGTTTAGCAACTGAAATGGCGTCTCTGCTCTTACGAGTTTCAATGAACTGCGTTTTAGTTTTAAGTGTATTTTGAAATCTTTTTCAGAGTTGGAAACTAAAGTCCATAAATTGTAATATCTTTATAGCGAATGAGAGAGGAACCCTTGGGGATTACATTGCGGCGAGGTAGGCAGATACCTATCGTAAATGGCATCACAAGGCTTTCTTTATACATTATTTTTGTTTTTTACGCTTACGTACCTATGTCACACGTCATGTTACCTTCACTGTACAGAAAAGTACAGCTGTAACTTCCCCTGAAACCAACCTTAGTGTTTTTGTAACTAAATCACGGATTTTATGTTACGTACACAAATACATTTTTCCTGCACTTTTTCTTTATCTCCATGAGTATATATTATTAAGTTGTTATGCTTTTATAGCTCCCTAAGTGACTTAATATACATTCGTTATACTATATACTCGTACAATAAGTCGCTTGATTTATTGAATTAGTTATATAAATCACATTTCCATTAAAGACACGAATTAATTGGAAAAGCTTTTTAAATCATGGAGAATTCTAGTTTTTGTTTGTGGGTTGCTCAGAACGTGCATCGCTGTTTAATCTGTCGTTTTGTTGCAGCTTGTTCGGTTGTAATGCTTCGTACCAATCTCGAATGGTAATTAGCTTCGTAACAAGCACAAGCAGAACGAATACTCGACTTCGATGCAAAGCGTGAAAAATAAATGTGTTTCTGTCCAGATCTCTAGAAGTTGTGCTTAATAGAATCGAGAAAATCGAAGACAGGTTTATTTTGTTGCTCCAGGAGAGACATTATCCATGTGGAAAACACATTGAAATAAAAACATCTAGTCGTCACATTTATTGTTCTTTTTTTTATTGTACAAAGGTAGCATACGAGCATGCAGACCACCTGATAGTAAGTGGTCACTGCTGCCCATGGACATTAGGAATAATTTTCAAATGTGATTGAATCATACCTGAATTTGAACACAGATGCATTGCTACCCCTGAGGACTAAGATGTTCGCCTCGTGTATAAGTATAACCGGCAACCACGCCTCTCCAAACCGAAACACAATAAACGCTTCATGGAGGATTATGAGGGTGGCGGTGGTGCCTCCCCGGTCGAACTACACGAATTCTATCAACTTCGTGATGACGTGATGTTATGTGGCTTGTCTGAGATGAATCGCTAAGCTATTTCACTAACAATCTACTAACAAGTTGGGTAATATTTTAGTTTTTGTTTAGGTTTCAGATCAATATAGGTATTATGGTTCAAAAGTACAGCATTAGGTGTCTAAGCAATAAGGGTTATGTTGGCGGTTCGCATCCTCGGGGTGCGGTACCCTAAACTAGAAGATATTGCAGGGGATCGCCACCTCCACACCGCAGCGTCTCGACGCTTTAATTCTCAGACTAACAGATGTCTTACGTGTATATTTCGTTTCAATACACCCTTGTAGAAAGGGTAGGTTAGGGAAGTATAATGTTATGTGGCTTGCGTGTGATTCAAAATTTTATATCAATCCTTTAAATTTTACTGACGATTTTATTAATATAGTACATTTTATTTCTCGCATTATACATATATCTCTTATTAATTGTTACAAAATGTAAAAATTGTTGCCATATTTTCTTTATCATGAAATCAAAGTAATAATATAAGTTGTACTTGTTGTTTTAGTGGCCACAGTTCACTTCACTGCAAAAATTGTATTATGGACGGATTGCGATGTCTTAGCAAAAGCGCTCGCGCTTCAGTGCACCTTTGTACAGGCGTGATATTATGTGGTTTATCTGAGATGTAAAATCCATTGCCTCCCTTTAAGCACGGGACCCTAAAAGTAAAGATATTGCAGTCTTCATCTCGAGGGAATCGCCACCTCCGCGGCTGTCTCAGGCTCACAGATGTCTTACGTGTATATTTCGCTACAGTGCACTTGTAGGAAGGGTACGTTACGGAAGTATAATGTTATATGGCTTGCGTGTAATGGAATTTTTTTATAAATCCTTTTTACTAATAATTCTATTAACTACTTTTTTTCTTGCATTTTGTAACAATTGTTGCCATAATTTCCTTTATCATGAAATCAAGGTAATAATATAGTTGGCTGCTTTATCCAAAGGATGTCCATAAACCCTATTACTAAAGATTCTTTGTACTTGTTCTTATAGTGGCCACAGTAATACACACTGCAACAATTGTATTATGGTTCAAAAGACCCTCTGACAGATAATTTAACGGACGGACAGCGAGGTCCTAGCAATAGGATTTCATAGCACTCTCTGGTTACAGTACCCTAAAAAAAGGCAATATAACAGGGGATCGCCACCTCCACACCGCGGCGTCTCAGGCTCACAGATGTCTTACGCGTATATTTCGCTTCAGTGCTGTTGTAGGAAGGGTAGGTTAGGGAAGTATAATGTTATGTGGCTTGCGTGTGTTGGAAATTTTATATCAATTCTTGTTCCTGACGATTTCATTAACATAATACTTTTTTTTGCAGTTCGACCGGGGAAATACCACCGCCACTCCCATAATCCTCCGTGAAACAATTATTGTGTTTTGGTTCGGAAAGGCGTGGTGCCGGCTATAATTATACACGAGGCGAACATCTTAGTCCTCAGGGGTAGCAACATACCTGTGGTCAAACTTAGGTGTGATTTAATCGTACTTGGGGATGATTACTGATGTCCATGGACGGCAGTGACTACTTACCATCAGGTGGACTGCATGCTCGTTTGCTACCATTATATTATATAAGACAAAAAAACATACATTAACATATATGAGTAACATTTACCCTTGTTGTATTGTATTAAAATCTCTTTTCGATTCAATAAAAATATTTATTAAACATGCCACAAATCACATTGAAGATCAGTAGAAAATGATAAACAAAGACGTGACAAAGGTAGCGCTATTTTAAGCTAAGTGCAACATTATTTTAATGTTTTGTTTATTGCACGACAGAAAGACTGTTATAGTCTGAATAAAAAACAAAATACGAGACTTGTTTGAGTTAATTCCATTGCCTGCAATACGTAGTCTGTATCCAAGTTAAGTCTACATAAGACATAAAGGCGGTGTCAGATGAGCATTTACATAAACCGCGGTCGCAACACTGGTTAATGCGAAGTGTGACGCGGCAGAAAGTTATTAAATACGCTCAAAAAATCCGCACGCCAATTTGAGCCTAACGACAATCTTGTAACAGCTCGTTTTCGCGTGAAATGTTAAATTGAAAGTACGTAAATGTCGCGGCCGTGGGTACTAACCTAGGATCTTTAGAGAAAAACGTATTTTACGCCTCCGTTAGCCCGAAGAATTCGCTGGCGGGTTATTTGCTTCGGCGTTCCGGGATTTTGAATAAATAGCGCTCCTCAGCGCTTTACGCTTAAAGCGATTATTCTATAAAGGTCGCACTTTGTACAATACCCTAAATACAAATAAATGCGGTATACAAAAGTCTTGAATAGGTGTTAACACGAAGCAGAATAAGAGGCTCGCTCTTTCGTAAAATAGAATTTACTTTTAAAATAGAAATGCTGTTTATAAAAAACTTGTTTTCAATGTAAATTTATTCTAAATTTTCAATGGCGTTCGTTATAATGAGGTGGTGAATTGCAAACTGAAATAATGCGTGTTTAGTGAGTATGCAATGTAAATAACACCTATTAACTGTTTAATTTAATTTTGTGATTGACCGCAAAATGACGCCTAGTACATTGCAGTTTGTGACCATCATAATGGGTTTATTTAGTTTATTTACTGTCTGCGGTGGGTGATAGATGAATGGATAAATAGATTGTCCAATGGAAACTGATGACCTTTTGTTTTGTAACACTAATTTATAACACATACAGAAAAAGAATGCGCAGAAATATTTAAAAAATGCGACTGTGAGCATGATGAGTGTTAATGTTAAAATGTATTTTTTTGTTGCTTTTTTGTTGATCTGTTACCCTAGGGTCTTTATAGCTTCAAAGAATACTGTAGGAAAACAATAAATAATCAAAAAAAAAACGAAAATTGTACAGTCGATCTTTGATCGAAGACATACCTTTATTACCCTTTTAAACGACTTTTTAGCTGGCCTTCTTTGGGTCAAATTTAGTAGGTAATTGAGGTTGCTTTCCGTTTACAGATTGATCTGATATTTGATACACTCATATGGTTTCATTAAATACAATTTAATAATTTTGTATCATTGTAGATCCACAAAATGACATATTTTTCATAACTACCTCAATATGGGTATCAAGTGACAGTTTATTATTTTTTAGCTTTTCGTGCATTGTCTACATCATTATTACCTTTTGTTTTTTCAATAAAACCATTGATCATTAAAAAAATACTTATTTTATCTTCTGTAAAGCAAGCGTCTCCGCTCGAGATACATGGTTGCCTTTAGTCCGTAGGGGTAGACAATTTATCTGTAGTCGAGGGAAAATATATCATAAAATCAAAGGAACATCATAGTTCTGAGGGGAATCTCTAAATTGCGTGACTTTCTGCTATTACATATATTAAGTGAACTTTGTAAAATAATACTATTTCTATTGCCAATTGTAATATAAAACCGTTAACGTCAAATAGAATAAAAGAAGAAATATGTTTCATTATTGTGCACACTGATTAAAAAAAATACAATATCTGGCTAACTACGAAATATAATTTAAATTCTAAGAAATAGAGCCTCGAAACCTTTCCGGTGCGATTTGGTGTCGTTAGATAAATTGCAGCTTGATAGTTGATACATTTTGGCTACGTGTTCAGTTATTAAAGAAATACGAATAGACTATGTGATGTGCTTACGTAATATAGTAGGGACATTTTAGACAAAGGACTACTTTAGATGCTTTTTTGTAGTACATGTCTTGTGGTTTCAGTAATATGTCATGATTAACTAAGTAGTAGTTAATCATGACATATTACTGACATATTATGACATATTATTAGTAAGTAGCCAAAGAGTAATGTAGCTCAAAAAAAAGAGTAATGTATCTCATGTGAAGCGTCGTTAGCTTGAATCAGGCGAACTGCCGGCTAGCGGTGTCTGGTCCTGCGATCGATCCCTGCTCCCCCGGGATAGCCAGGAAGCGATTTAGTTTTAATTATTTATTTATTTATTTTTGTTTAGTGTCCTTAGCTAACTTTTAGTTTGAGGCTACGAGGGTAAACATAACTAACGTTTGAGGGTAAGCCCTACACTAGGACTCCCTATGTAGTGGAGACCATCGATACACAAAATACAAGCACCCTAACCCAAGACAGAAATCCAAATTCATCATTCAAATTCGACCGAAATTCGAACCTTAGACTTTCGGCATGGTCGACTGCTATGATGATCATTGCAATACGCAGGTCCACAACGAATTTACTAATAGAGACGTAAACGATGTAGCTAATATATATTTTAGGAGCTTTACTGTAGAATATGTCATGTGGCTTGAGTAATACGTCAAGATTAGCTAAACACTAGTAGTAGAAGTAAGTAGCCAAAGAGTAATGTAGCTCATAAAAGAGTAATGTATCTCGTGTGAAGCGTCGTTAGCCTGCGTCAGACGAACTGCCGGCCAGCGGCGTCTGGTCCCGCGATCGATCCCGGCTCCCCCGGGATCTAGGAAGCGATTTAGTTTTTTACAAGGTATTGCGTTTTTGTTTTTAATCTGTAGCTCTATTGGTTCTAAGTTTCAAGATGGATATCAGATATATAAATAGAAAAACAATAAAAAATAATAAAATACAAGAAATATATTTTGTCTTAAAACTTTTTTAGCAGTATACTTTCCACATTAATAAATTTGACAATTACCTAAGCTGTATTTTGTAATGTAATATATATTGTTCCATTTTAAGCTTTATAAACAACTGCTGTATTTCTGCCACTTAGCAGTTGTTTATAAGCGATATGGGTTTTCATTGGAAAGTTGTAGTAGTTCGTCAGAAGTAACGACGCATTTATAAACATTCTTATTCATCAATCCTATAAAGAGTTTCCATTAACCGTCTATAGCAAATGTGATATTTGTGATGACAACGACGACAGTCACGTTGCCACATCAGATCGATTGCAATTTATTTACCAAACGTACGCTTGGTAAATCAATTCCGTAACAAACAATTTTTATTTCAATACAAATACAAACGCTTTGAAAAGACGCAAGCAAGGCCTTTGACTTTGACTAAGTCTAGTATCGTAACACAGAAGCAAAGTCGACGGCACAAATACACGAAAGGAAACCAAACAGTCAGCGTCGTAGCATTCTACGGCGTAGCACAATGGGGCGGCTGCTACGGCGTAGAAGCGTAGCGGCGTGGTCACAATACGTGAGTGCCCAAAGACCTGCTTCCATTGGACCTTCGCCAGAACTCGATCGATCGAGATATAACGAACACGGTCGAGAACGGAGACGTAAAAGACGTTTTCCTTTTGAGTTTTCCTCTCCGTAACTTTCATATTTCATCAATGGAGCGAGTGCATCGTTTTACGTTCCACATGTTGAGCAGAAAATGCTGTGTAGACTTTTAAATTATGTGCAGTTGCAAGACTTTTAGATGTGTGCGATTTGATTGGATGCATGATATTGCAATTCAGAATAACAATGATGTCTTAAAAGTAACTTATACCGAACATAGATGAATTTGTAATTGTGATCGAAGAAACACACTATAAAATATTAATTTGAGAATGCTGTAATTTATAAACATATACCATTATTGGACTGTTTGGTTTTTCAAAAAAAAATCGCATTTAAAATATTAATTTTAAAATTTTATTAAGCTGTACATTTCAATGAATAGGTTGGGTACGGATATACACTATAATATTTATATTATGTTCTTATGTTTAATATTCTTATGTTTTATGAACATTAAATCTCAAAATTGATTACACGACAACCCAGATATTTTATAGGTTGGGAATTAGGAAACGAGCATGGAACTCATCGACGCTGTGATCACAACCATTTATGGGCATGTTATCAATGTCAAATTGGAATAAATTAGTATATTCAAACTAGAATCAAAATCATTCAGAAATTTGCCTGGCTGGGAAACAAACTCGGGACCTAAATCAGTTGCGCGACGTACAACTTCATAAAGTTTTTTCAGCAAGTGAAACCATTTATTCAGATGGTATAAAAATCTATTTAGAACGCTGTTTATATTTATTTACACAAAGACGTACAAGATTGTAAGCAACATTCAATTTCCAGTACGAAGTCAAAGACGGAATCAGTCGCACGACACATTCGTGTTTGCTGAAATGTTTGTGCTTTGAAGCCGTAAAGAATTTCCACTCGAGTATCGAAGTGGGTTACACGAATTAATACTCCACGTAAGCTTGCCCCTAAATCGTGGTTTGCTACTCCTAGCGGTAGGCTCTCATATATTGCTTGTATTTCACCGTTGATGAGTTAATAGTAGACGAATTTTGCATCTCAAAATAAATATCAGATGAAGACGAATTTTGAATATTAAAATAAACATTATACCCTTTTCTAGGTAGTTCCTGTACTCTCGGCCCTGCTAGGTTTTACTCGCTACTATTGCCATATACATTTCAACCGCGCAGCAGTTGTTTATTTGTGATTTTGATTCGATGCAAGATGTAGTTACCAGTCACAGACACACAGAACCCAGAACTCTCGCTTAAATCATCTGCTAAGCTAAGCACATCCTTACTAAAAAAAGTCTTCAGCAAATGAAAACAATTACTACAGCAAAATCTATTTAGAACGCTGTTTATATTTATTTACACAAAGACGTACAAGATTGT
>DWNR01002113.1:0-13615 GCA_018250455.1 Polygonus leo | reverse complement strand
AAACGTCTTGAAATCTAAGTAACAATTCTCATAATTGGGACAGATTTCCACTGAGCAGTGACGAGTTTGCGAACCGCGGCCTCGCTACTCGTTTTCTTTCATTACTTTAACTGACTAGGGACTAAAAGAAATAATCGGTCAAATGAGAGTCGAATATGCGATAGGTTTCGTACTAGGAATGTAGATGGCGTTATTTAAAAATTCACTTTTCTCGTAACATCTATGGTAATACACATTTTATAAAAAATATAAGAATCTATCTAATACTGTTACAAATCACAAAAAGGCCGGGAATGACGGTTTCTTGTAAGTTATAATTTTTTTAGTTATTGTAGTGGGTAAAGTAATTAATACATTTTCTGTGAAAATTTCATGTATCTACTCTATTACAGTCTCAGAAATACTTAGACGGATGACAAACCGGCAGATGCACGGACCAACGGACAGTGATGTCTTAGTCATAGGGTTCCGATGCCAACCTTTGGATAAGGAGCCCCCAAAAAAGTAAATTAAATATACGAAGGTAAATAAATATACCAATCCCTATTTCTGATACAATCGCTTCTAATTGGACCGTTGTTGTGGTCAAATAAACTTATTTATATAATAAACAGCTTCATCCTAATACATAACAATGCATCTGCTATCGCTCAGCTATGTACTCCTGGAGTATATGAAATAATTACGGATACCCATGGGATATTCAGTTGAATCCAGCGTTTAGGTTCTAATTGCTCCAATCAATAGCTACAATATGCAATACTAAACCTAAGTCCAAAATATATAACTATATAGCTCTGCTATATTTTTGTTCCATCTCAAAACAATACTTCAATAAGTCATCCTCAATAAGTCCAAGGTGTTAAGAAAATCTTCAAGTGCCAAGTTACTCGGCAACTTTAATAAGTCCTTCTAACAAAAACTCATTCTTTTCTTACGTAGACAAATTCTTTAATTGGTTTCTCCTTTATATATTGTAATACAATTGTCTGCTCTGATAGCCTCACAGGTATCAAACGTGTTCTGTTATCGATCCTAAGTATCCCCAGCCAAATTTTTTTTGAATATATTGCATGTACATACTTTCGACCCTCTTTAGCTTTATTATATGTATATATAGATTATTTTGATAAACGTTCATTGTTAATTACTTCGTTTCAATATTTATATGAAGGGAATAAAGTGTACCTACCTTTCTTCATTAGTCTCACCGTACCTGGCGTTGTCAAAATGATTTAAACGGGTGGGGCGTCAGGAATTATGCAAAACATGTCAATTCAGCCCCCTAATCCAGTTCCCCTCCACGGCTGCTATTTGTTGCGAAACTGACCCGGATAAAGGCGTCAAATTACCAACGTCAAATTCCACTGTCACCTGAGCCGAGACGGGATGATGTCGCCATTTTTATCCCATTCCGAGTTAATATTCCACGGACGTCCGCAGTTCGTGTAACGGACACTCGGACCCACACAGCGCCCCCACCCCAAGTGGGGAGCGCGATTACTTTCGTTCCCTGAATATATTTGAACTGGCATTATAGCCATTAGAAATCTAAGTTATTTCTATACGTATATTTTGACCGCTCGGGCAAAGCGAGCGAACTTTCATTCCAAACGACTTAAACATCAACTTTTATATGTAGGTACAAAAAATAGGATCTGTAATTGGTCCAATTATAATTTTATTCATACAAGAAATAAATTGTCATTCGCAATAAAGTTATTCAGTGGACGCCGGTTTTGTCAATTGAATACATGCACAGAATACAATTTAAAACCGTTGTTATGCCTGACTATAAATATCTAATTGATTTTCACGTTTCGATAGGAAATAACAAAGTTTATTCGGAAAATTTATGTAAAAGGTTGAACTATGGGACAATCGAACGCTGATTCAATAGAGAATGCATTGAGCGGGGAGCATTGTGCTTACCATGCACCGACTGCATTCAATAGCTACATTGACCAATATAGTTCGTTCAATGACGTGATTTACATTTATCGTTCAACCCCAAATGCTCGATTAATTTTAAGTCAGGGCTATTCCTCGTATCTAAACTAAAATATATTTTTATTAGCGATCATGCTTTTTATACAAAATACTCTCGTATTAAGTAATTAATGTGAACGTTGCTTTAATTTATTTTATGTAGCACATAAGAAACTGTGTATCGTGTAGCATTTAGACTAAAATGTTAGAAACAATCAATTTTATATCGATTTTAATAAACACATTTAATAATCAAAAATATATGTACCTACTGTTCTAAGATATATAAGTGCCTGTTATACATGCGGCAGTTGTTTTTATAAGAATAGTTACTATATTTGAGATAAAAATATTGAACGGTTAATACAATCTCAGTAGACATTTCATCCAATATCCCCGATATATTTCACATAAATTGCATAAATAAATTACTAAAAGCGTGTTTAATATTCGTAAGTTACCTTTAAACCCGGCGTATCGGATGGACTAATGGAACTAGGGCGTTGGAAAAATCCGGACGGATAGCTACCTTACATAGGTATCCGTGGCGTACGTCACGCGGGGCAGCAAGATCCTAATCAGCAGTTGCCAAGCACGTGTGTCCGAAAATGGCGCGCCTCGTGAGATTCGAGTGGCTATTGTGCTTACCTCTCAACCCGATTCCACGTGCAAGACGCCACCTACACGCCGGAGGAGGCTAAAGCTCCTAACAATACGGATCTGATCGCCAATGTATTGTGTTGACCTACATTATTGCGTGGCAATAATGTGATGTCATTTTGGATCTCTTCATGAAATATACGTACTCGCCTCATACACTTCAGTTTATTTATGATATTCTTGGTTTTGTGTGAGCAACATTATTTTAGATATTTGAAATCAGTCAAAGAGTCAATACTGTATAGTTGAATACTAGAAACTTATAGTCAAATCATATAATACCTATTACTATGAATAGGTAATGTTACGGAATACTAGTTTTAAAATAGATTCCGAATCTCTAGATTGATTGGTTACATAAACCGTTAGTCCCCATCAAATAAAACAGTATTTTATCATTAGTCCTAATAAATACACCCACGGTCGACCACACATCTTAGACTATATTACTTATACTTATACTTGTGCAGCACGTACATATCGAGGAGCTTGTCGCTTTAATGAGCCTTTTAAAGCACTTTACAGCTCGACACTGTGCCCCTATTGAACGCGCTAGAAAAGAAACACTTTGCTAAGGGTTGCCACAATACGACTGCTCACATGGAAAACTGGTTGATATTACTTTTTCTGCTAAGCGAGCTGACGTTTGACATGCGCTGATGTTGTTAGTATATTTGTTGACACATACATATGTACATTATATAAGTATTTTAAGTTTTAAATAAATTAACCTATAAGCTGAAAATGTGACTGGGTTACATTTATCAATAAAATACAACCATATATATAATGGTTATATCATTAACGAGTCTGTCCCTTTGTCTGTTAAACTTGATTTTATCTAATTCGTAGGTTCTTCCAATTGACAAATTATCTATTTTTATCTTTTTTAATAAGTGACCTTATTTTACTTTATTATTCTACTTTATTATATATGTATAGTTTTGCACACAAGTCACATTAATAAAAATGAAAAACATTTGAAATAGATACTCATGTCCCATATCGCGAGCCCATACACAATGCCGTGCACGCCTATTGCAATAAATTGATCCTGTTCTCGATAAAAGGGTTTTCGTGGGCTTTTTATATTAGCGGAGCATACTAACACCCGCTCCTTTTTCATACAAAAAGCGTTTAGATATTTTATCGCATATCTCTATCGTAACTTGCGATTTCTTCAATACTTGTATTAGAAATATTTTGTATATATATTTCTTTAGGATATCTGCAAATATTTAGCTACAGAAGCGCCTACATTCAACAACAATAGACAAATAGAAATTTTATCATTAAAATAATGAAATATAATTCAAGATATTAAAGTTCTTCTCCATAACAAGAACACCTTTTGTAACGGCGGTGTTAGGCAACCCTCAACCGTTATCGTGATTAACTGCTCCGTACGCCGACAACATGTGTACACACACACACATCTTCACGCCAAATCCCTAACGGGGTAGGCAGGGAGTATCGAGTGCCAAATGGCACGGTTCTGACATACTTACCTAGCTTCTTCTACTTTCATAACTATCCTCATACAAACACGCCGATTTCGTATACACATAAATATTTCTATACCGTCAAGGTCTTGATTATGTTGTTAATGTATTTAATGTAATTGTAGAATAAGTCATTTCATTTCAATAGTGTTTCAATTTCAATAGCTGAAGTATTAAGTGAGGTCCAAAATTAAAACTCTTCGTAATTCGAATGCAGCAGCTCCACTTATACGATCTTTGTAGCTGAAGTGTATGGTTTGTAGCTATGGTTTTACGGTTTAAAGGGCATAGGGCACAAAACATTCAAACTGATTGGGGCTTTTCAGCTTTAAATAACTATAATAGGAGTCAACATCGGCACTACCAATCTTTAATTATCACGGAATATCAACGCTTTGTAAACCTGTTTGTATTTTTTACTCGCATAAACCATGTGATATAGACATTCAGCCATAAGGCTCAATCTTTGTGTACCAAAAATATTATTATTGCAAGGAGCAAAAAAATCATCAAACCTGATCCCAGTATCTTCTTTTAGAAAACAGTTAATGCAAATAGACATCTCAAATACGTACAACACATAGACTGACACTATATTTTCCTCGTTCAACCCCTGCGTTACTATCAGATAAGCCGGAATATTCCATGGGGCAAGTTATCAGGATATACAAATCCCATCAAAACTTACACAATTGTTTTTTTTTCTTTATAGATGAATAATAAATAAGATGTATAATACATATGAGGAGATATAAAAATCAGATTAAGATTTAATACAATTAACAAGACCAGTTAAATGAGATGGAAACTTTAAAGTGTTTTCATTTTAGTGTTTTTATTGTAATTTAAAATCGCAACGGCAACACAAATATTTTAACATGGTTCTTAGCAAAATTATCTTGAGAAGGTTCCATCGATAAGTAAGTGAACATATGATAATTTCGAATAAATATACAAGGAATATTTAGCGGTCTTACAACAGCTTGAAAGATATCACAGAATGAAAATTTGAATGTCCCATTTCGTTCCGCTTGCAAATCCATGCGGTAAGATAAGCTGATTAGCAAGTTAAAAGGATAGCCCACAGAAGCCGCGGCGAAGTAGCCAAATTAAAACAATCTCATTATCCGGGAAATGTCAAGAATCTGCCTGATATACGGATCTGGTTGCGCTTCTTTGTTTTTATATCAATCAATTTACATTTTCTCTTATACATACCAAATTCAATTTGAAAAATCCATGTAGTAAATTGTAAAACCACTTATGTTTAGGTTTAGTTTAAGATAAAAGGTATGTATTAAATAAGCCCTAATCAAAGAATAAGAGCACTCCATCAAAGCTGATGTTGCGTTACCATTATCAATGTAATGACGACAAAAACTTAAATCTTTTTATACCATGATATTTTTCTTTTCACCGTGTTAATAAGAAGAAGCGGATATTTTATCCGTATTTGAATTTGAATAAATAATTTACAGACGTGAATCTTATAAGGCGTCGTTTTCGCTTTACTTCATTTTCTCCTTAATTAAAAATATATTTTCAATGTTGAAGATAAAATGGAATATTTTATTCGATCTAATCTAAAAGCTAGCAAGCCCTATGAATATAAAACAAGATTTAGAAAATGCAAAAAGATAATCACGGCTCCTAAAACTAACAAAGGATTCTTATCTGCAATATTTTTCTTTGTTTAAAGCACGAATCCATTAATATCCTTAGAAACACAAAGGTTTTGAAGCGTTTATTTCCGATGAAATGAAATAAATAAAGAAGACATTCAATGCTCATAAAATCCTAAGTCGTGTTTATTATTTCGTTACCACGATCGGAACGAAGACTATATGGATCGATATCTGATACTAATTGTCGATGCAAACACGTTTCCATTTCATTTGGTGATTGATTGGTCCTCTGGGATATCAACGCTTCGTTAAGTATTTCAAGTAATTTCTTTCAGTTAAGGATAACACTTTACATCAGATAACAATTCATTTACGACATCAAAATGAAGTTATACGTAGTAAAAATAAATTCTGAATCGTGGTAATAGCTTCGCTCTTAACAAAGATATAAACAGGTTTACCGTACCACGTTATAATAACATTTATTAAAAATACAGGTTAATTTAACAGCATCTCATTTCTTGTGCGAAGATTTTTTTCCTTCTTATTATTTATGCTGAAAATTAGTTTCGTCTGCTTACCGTAAACGCTGCGAGCGTTAAACGTTTGAAAATATGAGAACGGGTTTTGCTTAACAATGATTTATAACTATCTAGTTATCTCTAATGTTTGTTAACTGCATCTTGCTTCCGCTTTACGATGCATTTTATAATATTAATAACGTACCAAGCATATTACATCCTTATTTGCGTAAGATTTTGTTTAATATCGCCTTAAGGAAACCACAAGAAAGATGTATAAATTTCCGCGTTATTTATTAAACGAGTATTACTTCTTTTCATGATTTTATTAAAGAAAAAATTAAACTACCAGATATCTATACAAAAACATAAAGAAACGAAGAAAATAATGAATAAAATGAATATTTTTTTATGATCTGCTCAATGAAATAAAACATAAATGTTACTTAAGCGAAACTTTTAATATTTTTTGATACAACATTTAATGAAGAAGTAATATGGTTACTAACGTTAATTCTGTAATTTGATCAGTTAACTGTGAGCTTGTGTGGCGAATAAATACATATTCTGTCTTTTTTTGACTTCCTATCATCCCATGAAGATATATTTGGAATATATGTGTATGATGACGCTATTATATTACGAATGGAGTGTAATTCGTCCACTTTGTGAACCATGTTTCCAATACTAGTGAAATATTTACGTATGAGTATTCTTCGAACTTTATTCCGTGAAATGGTTGACTTATTAATTTGGTTTAATTCTTAACATTGCCGACCACGAATTAAAGCAAAATATGTAGAATTCCACTTTAATCATCAAAATCCTATAAGCGCGTATAAGGAAAAGAGGGTCACTGTTAATTATCTAATTTTGTGAGTGACGACAAACAGAAACATGGTGGTGTAGCGAGTGACGGACGCAGGACTCTGTTATTGTAAAACGCACCCAGGGTGTAATTTGGCAACGCGCGGTGATGCTATCACACCACATTTCCCTGCAGATACCGCGTTATTTAATGCCGCTATTTGGCTCGCGTCCTCCGACTCCCAAACAACCATTTTTGCATTTATGTTTGCCTAAATAGAGCTGTGAACCTATCTTATTCAGAACGTACCCTACCCTAAGATATTTATTTACTTTCTTGTGGGATATATTTTATTCGGGAAGAAACTATGTTTAGTGTTTGCCAAAACTATTATTGAAGTAAAATCATTTAGTCATAGTCGATTAGTTCACTTCTATTTAAGTTAGAAGTGAACTAATCGACTATGACTACATATATCAACTGTAACACTTATTGTTACACATTACTCTATTACAGTGATTAACAATCTTACAGAAAAAAAAGGTTTCTTCTATCTCCATTCTATGTTTACTCGTAGAAATGAAACTATCTTTAAAATAGCTTCTCCAATTGGTCGCCGAGGGACATGAAGCCGTTCTGTTGCGTATATACCATATTATCATATTCCAAGCACAAAAGTTTTCTGAAACAAAACGGCTGAGCTTGCGAGGGAGCTTTTACTATAAACGGAAACGCGAACTTTGTCCTCTAAATAATAAATTAACCATCCTCAAACTCTGTACATACCTATTTTCTCAGATTTAACTTTTCATGTAATAAAATATATTTATTAATTTTAATTTAAGGTACTGAAATCACGCTTCGTTCAAAAAGGAGAGCCGGTTTATTTTTTAAGACGTTTTTCCCAATTATGTACTTTGTTCTCCTTAATATTTAATTCTTCGCAAACATATACCTACACACACACACCTACAATCGAATCCTGTGCAGAAGCTCGGTACAATATATATGAATTATAGAGTCATACCACGGCTACGCAGCTCGACGCGCCTGAGTATTTATTTACAGAAAATTTAATAACACACCCCAACCGCTGAAGTTCGTAACAAGAAATCTCGGCGAGTTAAATATTTCAGTATCGTCGAATAAACTCGTTCACCTGGTACCTGTTTAAAATTCTCAGGTGTCGCGGGACGGGAGCGAACTTGCCAAACTTGTCGGAGTTGGCGGCTGTCGTGGGAACATCAAGCCGACGTTTGACACCTCGCCCGACTTCGAAACAAACAACAATCCCTAGAGGAACTCTTCAAACACTTTCACTATCTAAGTACCCTTGTCTAAAATTACAGTTTGTGGCTAAGTGTTTCGCAATTTGTAAGTTCTGAGTACCAGTAACGGGAAATAAGCTAAATGTTGCGTTACTTTGTCCCTGCCAATGATTTTAATTTTAAACTTACAAGTAGCAAGGGTTCCTAATACATCAACTGTGGACCATTTCTATTCAATAATACAAGTTATACCTGGCTAAAAAATAAAATTAGCATAATATGGACCACTAGCATATTAGCTATTTCTTAGTTTTTAAAATTGATTCACCCAAATGGATTATAGGCATGTTATTAATACACCAATTAACAACAATTAAAAGTGTCAAATTGGCATAAATACCACAATGTTATATTAAAATGATTACCAGAAATCCCTGATTAACGAAAAAGCTGATTAATTAAACATACTTTCAACAACAAAATTACTATTTACCTGAATATCCAATTACGTATTATCGAACACATGTTTCTAAACGACCACATTGACAAAACAATCTGCTACTTCATATAAATGTAGGTGACACTTCATATTAATAATGTAACATTATAACACAGCATTAAGTATACCCCGTAACTATTTACCTGGTAACTACTATCAACTATTTACTTCATATAAATTCCCAATATGTACAAAATTAATGTGTGTTGTATAAATAACAATAATAATAATAATAAGCCCCTCACAAATCTAACTCCACGTCCGACACGACCACCTGTTGTCACGTGAGGGGCGGACATTGGCAGCACTTTGCTACACTATTCCAATGACTAACGGAGCTATAGTATCAAAACCACATGCGATGCGCCTAAGAAACAGAGTAATACCCCAGGCGGGTACCCGAGAGGGAGAATCCCGCCCCGGGCTTTTTAGCCCGGGCTGCCCTTCGTATTCTGGGGGGGGCAACGTTTCGCATGAGGCTACCCAGTCCTGCACTGTTGGAGCCCAATCATCATCAACGGGCGATGATACACTATCCTTAATCTCTTCCATCCCTTCGACCCGCCCTTCTTATATGACACGGCGAATGTTGGTGACATTGCCAAGTGTCACTACGTCCGACGGTGTCGTGCAGGATGTTGACCTAGACAATGAACCCGCACCCACCCTAGGCATACAAAATAAGCGCAGACGATGGACTAATGGCATGAACCAATTTATACTGCGCACTTATTTAAGATTAACAGCACTCGATACTGACACTAAAACGTACTTAGAACCGCTCCATCTTCAATTCATTGAGAAATATCCTAATATGACAGTTAGTCGCCAAAGAGTAGGAGATCAACGCCGTGCAATAGTTAGAAATAAATTATTACCACAACATACGATAGATTCTATCTATGACCAAGTTAGGCAAGAAATTACTAGAGACCGGACACAGCAAGCATGCTTAAATACATGCTCTGTGTCAAATATATCAAAAACATATAAAAATACTACACAAACATCATCTACCAATCTAAAAATACATAACACACATAGCCGTATGAAATGGACAACTGAACACAATGAAGCGATTATACGAATATATTTACGAATTACCCACCTAGATACCAATAGGACAGCATACAGGAAATTACTACACCAACATTTCATTGAGACATTCCCCTCACTTAGTCACCTAAGTGAACAAAGGTTAGCTGATCAGCGAAGAGCAATAGTTAACAATAAATTCATTACTGACACACGATTTAATGAAATAAAATGCGAAGTATCTCAGGAACTGTCTATCAATCAACCTAGAAACAATAAACCATGTAATAATGACACTCAAATTACAGACATAAATAGAACTAGTGATGATGACTTATACCTCCTTAACAATGCTCCCTTAGAAACCGCCATGCCACAAACAAGAACAGAAATAGATATAGAAAGAAACACAGAAATAGATATAACTTTCCAAGAAGCTTTTCAACATTATAAAGATACCGATCCGATAGGTAGACCCTACATTCCGAAACAGAATCCCTCTAAAAAATTAGCGAAAATAATTGATTACCTAGATAAAGTGATACTCGCTGATATAGTCAAAGACGATCCCGGCTTTACAACTCTACAGACTGCTATATATTGTGCGGCATGGACGGCAGCTAAGATAAACGGAGCTAAAATTACAATGGAGCAAATAGGAAAATCTAATTTTAATAAAAATGAACACAAACCAAATTGGCAAAAAAGACTGGAAAAGAGAATAAAAGACTTAAGGATCAAAATAGGTAGAGTTACACAATACATTAACGGCAATAGAAGCATAAATCTCACTAAACATGTAAACAATATATTACAACAATATAAAATTCATTCAATACACGAAGAACCAAATATACAACCTACACACACACACTAGATACACTTAAACAAAAACTGTCACTTATCTCGGGACGACTTCGTAGATACAAAGCATGCACCCTTAGGAAACAACAAAATAAACAATTTACCAATAATGAAAAAAATATTCTATCGTAGTATTAGGCAAAACTCAAGTAACTCGCAAGAAAACAATACTTTTAACGACACCCTAGATTCTAAAAACTTGCAAGAGTTTTGGTCAGGAGTGTGGGAAGAAATTACTACACACAACTCTCAAGCTGATTGGATACTCACAGAAACTAACAACAAAAATCTTATACAGTTAATGGAGTTTAATAGTATTCCTATAGAAACCTTTAAAAATGTACTTCGAAATCTACATAACTGGAAAGCTCCAGGCTCAGATCATATACACAGCTATTGGTATAAAAAATTTACAAGTATCCATAACAGCCTACATTTTCACTTAAATAAATTTATCTTAGAACCAAACTCATTGCCTACTTACATTACGTCAGGAGTTAGTTATATAATACCAAAAGACCGTAATAACCTTTCCGACGCAGCCAAGTACCGACCGATCACATGTTTACAGACTATATATAAAATTATTACATCTTGTATTTCAGAATTAATTTATCAACACGTAAGTAATAACGAGATACTAGCTGAACAGCAAAAAGGATGTCGAAAAAGCTCTCAAGGTTGCAAAGAACAGCTACTTATAGATTCCGTTATATTAAGTAAAGTCCAAAAAACTAAATCTAACCTTTTCACAATGTACATAGATTACCAAAAGGCATATGACTCTGTCCCCCATTCTTGGCTTACTCAAGTCCTGGACATATATAAAATTCACCCCCAAATTGTAAATTTTCTGAAAATTGCCATGAGCAACTGGACAACCCGCCTTAAACTTTCTTTACCGGACAAAACAGTAGAAACAGGAGCTATTCAAATTAAGCGCGGTATTTTCCAGGGAGACGCGCTTAGTCCATTATGGTTTTGCCTGGCTCTTAACCCTTTATCTAATATGTTAAATGCAACTACAATAGGATACGATTTACACTACACAGACGAACAGACAGACAATAATCCTCGAAGAAACTTATTAAATCATCTCCTCTATATGGATGATATTAAATTGTATGCTGAAAATGAAAACCAATTGAATCAACTAACTAACTTAACAGAAATATTTACGAATGATATCAAAATTAAATTTGGAATAAACAAGTGTAAAATTAACTCTATTAGAGCTGGACAAAACTACCAACACCACTACACAGTTAGCACAGGAGAAATGATAGATGCTCTGGATGTTCACGAATCTTATAAGTACCTAGGATACAATCAATCTCGAGAAATACATCACAAAGATATAAAAAGTAAATTAAAACAAGAATTCCAGCATAGACTTAATTCATTATTAAAAACTCAGTTAAATTCTCGAAACACAGTAAAATGAATCAATACGTATGCTATACCGGTATTAACATACTCTTTCGGGATTATAAAGTGGACCAAATCTGATTTAAAAGACTTGCAGCGGGTCATAAACACAACAATGACAAAATTTCGCAAACATCATTCACGATCTTGTTTACAGAGAATGACTTTACCTAGAAAGGAAGGAGGTAGAGGACTGATTGACATACTTAACCTACACAATAGTCAAATAACAAATCTAAGAAATTACTTTTTTAATAAAATGAAAACCTCCCCACTACATGCAGCAATAGTCCAAAATGATATCAAATACACTCCACTTAACCTACAAGATAAAGTGAAACAACATAATGAAGTACTCACTGACAATAACACAAAGCGGGCTGAATGGGCTGCAAAGTCTCTACATGGGAGACATCGTCATGACTTAAGCCAAACTAACGTCGACTTACAAGCATCGAACGCATGGCTGAGCCGCGGCGACCTCTTCCCGGAGACCGAGGGGTTCTTGATGGCAATACAGGACCAGGTGATAGAAACCAGAAACTACCAGCGATATATTATGAAGAGTATAGCACCTGATATTAGCAGAAAATGTAACAGCTGCCCCGAAACCATTCAGCATATCACAGGAGCTTGTAAATCAATTACTCAAACAGATTACAAGCACCGACACGATCAAGTAGCTAACATAGTACACCAGCTAATTGCCCACCAACATCAACTTGTCACTAAGTTACAACCTTATTATAAATATAAGCCTGAAACCGTATTAGAAAATTCATCAACAAAACTATACTTTGACAGAGCTATTCTCACTGATCGAACCATCCACTACAACAGACCAGACATCACATTAATTAACAAAGGAAATAGAACTGGATTTTTAATAGATATTGCTATACCAAACACACATAATCTACAAAGCACGATAGCAGAAAAGCTTACCAAATACTCCGAACTAAAAGACGAATTAATCCGGCTTTGGCATCTACAAAAAGTGACAATAGTCCCAATAGTTTTATCTACAACTGGAGTTATTCCTAATCAACTACACCAATCCCTTAAAACAGTAAATCTGCCAACTTACACATACCATCTTCTACAAAAAGCTGCAGTTTTGAATACATGTCGTTTAGTCAGAAAATTCTTGCACACTGAACAAGATAACATATCCATTAACCCACAATCACTTTCATCAATCCCACGCACACACACAAACTTTCAAACTTCTCAAGTTCAGCCGTCAACATCTCTTCACCAACAATCTAATGTGCGCTTGGCTTAGGCTCGTGCACACCAGTAAAACCGGTCAAAAACCGAGTAAAAAGAAATAAAAATAAATAATAATAATAATATTCTTTATTGCACACCGTAAACATATAAAAGGTACAATTGAGTAATAATGATATCGTACAA
>DWNR01002112.1:0-13616 GCA_018250455.1 Polygonus leo | reverse complement strand
AAACAATTATTTTTTACATAAGTTGTATACATTGACATATGTTCTGTTACAAGGTATAACATGCCTACTTAATCAAATATGTTTACGTTTGTGAAAAAATCGAGCTTCTATAAAATATTACATTGTAATAACATATTTATATTAATACACGTACTTTGTTCTTGTAATAAAATCTTTGAAGCATTCAGTGACAATCAATATTTTCTGCAATCGTGTACAGAAGAGTAGAGTAGAATCACAAAGAGCCAACCTCTTTGCACTGTTATTTCTATTCGCCAGCACTACTGGCAGTGACGAAGAACTTATTTAGTTATCTGATTTAACATTTGTTAAAAGGTTTCATATATACTACTAGATGTTCAAAGATCGTGAATAACGTATAACTTTTTAGAGTCCTACGTTAAAATGAAAGGTTTTTAAACCTACTAGGCGAAGATTGCACCACTTGGTTTCTAGGCTATACTACTATATAGTTATAATACTATTTGTATTTTAATTGAGTCATTTTCTAGTTAACTATAAAAAAGGGATTGAATTGAAATAGAATTCAATTATCCATCGATTAAGAATTATGAACAATAATTGCTATCTTTAGTTAAAAACGTCACTTGCGGACATATTTCGTTACTTTATAGTTACATAGTTTATTTATAATGAACAATAAAACTATGATTCAATCAAAAAACAAATGAGCGGAAAAATCAAGCGGTGGGATCTTATGATATCCCCGCAAAACATTACAAAACATCAAACCGTTCTCTAAATAACCGTGAAAAATATAAATGGCGTCGTATAACATCCATGTTGTGCTATAAATAGCGATATAAACTCCAAGCTGAATCAAAAACTTTTATAACCGCATCGAAATTCCTATCAGCACCTGTTACAAAGGCGGCTATCAAATTACTCGCGACATATCCGCGGGCGCGCCTCCGTCCATAAATACGGTATTCGTTATGCATTTCTCATATTCATGAATCCGTTTTATTGGCCCCAATAAAATATGAACATCTCAGAATGGATATGAGCGAGCAAATCTAATATAGATTGCTTGCGCCGGAATCGGTCCGATTGGCAGGATGAGCCAGGCAGCTGAGACTCAGACGCGTTTTTGGCAGAATGTACAGAATTGCTTCTAAGTTACACTGCTTTATACCAAATTTAATTTAAATACCATATTATGTCTTATGAATAATGGTAACCCTTATCTTTTTGATAGAATCAGAGTTGTATATGTCAGGTTTCAATAAAAGTATTTTGGAATCTGACATGTCCAATTACTGGCAATACATCGACGGCTTGGTACATCCTGTTACGCCTACCTACTACCATTCCCCATGTATAAAATAATCGAATAAGAATGTTTATTGTGATTCTGTGACAAAAGAAAGATATCCAATAGTATATGAAACAACAGTTTTTGTGAAGATTTCTTATTTGGGCAACTTACTCTCAGTGTAAGAAGAGAAGAAGCATTGTAGGCACGCACTAAAAGAAAAAATCACTTAGCTCTTAAACAAAGGAATAATTGTCTTCTTACGTTACTCCCCACGTATAATACGAATTTAAAGGGCACTGTCACACTAAACCAGACACAAAAAAGGCCAGTCCTTCGTCAAGGTGTCAAAAATTCAACAGAGCGCCCGGATAAGTGGAATGGATGGCGGGCGTCCCGAATAAAATATTCTATGTCAAATCGTACGTCACGGGCTCTCGACTTGTTCTCACTGAGAGTGCTTCGCGGAAGTCTCTTATTTATTCGTTTTTACGTCAGCTGCAGTACAGCTCTTTTGTGCCGTAGCCGATTTACAAGCGTCCATTAGGGAGTTTTATAAGCCGAGTGCGTGATGTGACCGCTAATTATTCCTTATACCTCGCGACATTTATTACCGTGAGTCGCTTTGAAAAATGATACTGATGCGAATCTGCCTTCACATATTAATACTGACATGTACATTATTGAATGCTATTACGGTGCATTACGTTTACTTACAGCACATTATCGGTATCGTCAATTAAGTAGAATTTATTTTAAAATTCACCCCGCCTGATGGACACCGACACTGGGGTGATTGCGTGAAAACTATGGACATTACCTTTCACGAGAAACGTTTTTATAGTTATTTAAATTGCTTTATAGCACATGTTGCTCAGAATTGTTGTGAAATAACAAAAGTTGAACATTGCTAATCGTTCATTAAAAATAATTGAATTTAACACAAACAATTTGATCCATTTAACGCAGAACTAATCTATTAGACAGTCCCTTCTGACTCCACACTGATCGAATTCATTATTCACCGGCAGAGAGCAATTAAAGCTCCACTAATCAATCTCAAACTTCAGCTGGGCTGAACTCTAATCAAGAAAACTCCTATTCCGTGAAAGCTTTCCGAACAAAATTTAACTTAATTAAAAATGTAAATTAAATTCCTAGGCGCTTCCACAAGCATCACGTCGGGCCGCGCCGGCGCTCGGGGCTTTTGATTGCAGCTAAAAGGTTTGGGATTAGTGCGCGAAAGAGCTTTCAGTGCATTTGTAGAGCTTTTAAGTGGGAAGCTTTCGCTTAAGACACTTACATACAATGTAAATTTTATGTACCTCCTTGGTAACCGAATGGATTCTGTCGTTAAGCTGTTTTACTGTAAGTAGGCAATGTAAAATATTTTAATGTGACATATTGTACAATAAATGGGTATAATGGAGCCATTTTAGTATTTTACATTTTACTATATTATAATTTAATACATTTCTTTCTTCTTATAATATCTAAAATGAAAAAAAATCTACATTCTTTATGTAGATTTTTTTTCATTTTAGATATTATCGTTTATAAATGAGGCGATACGTTCAATTAAAAGTAAAGTACGTCAGCAACAGCAAGCAGCAGAAAGGAGATAATGGACGTTACGAGAGGATTGCATTCTCTTACAAACCGTACGAACAAAGTTCTGAATCCGGAAATAAATCACCCGTAACATTGTCAAATCTGTGGGAGCTTCGTTGGTTAAATCGGGTAATTTTGTTTAATCTGAGGGAAGAACTGTGATTTAAAGTTTGAATCGTTAGATAAGTCTTCCTGTAAATTTGCTATGATTGCTAAACAATCATTCCTGTTAGGAACATAATTTAAAGTACTTTTCTTAATTCAAACAGGAATATGCTTCATTTGAATAAAAATAAGACAGCACAGAAAAGGCAACATAATAAATGTTAAGGCATGTGGTGCCAAACTTAACAGATTAGTGTATAAGTTTATTATCGCGATCAACTTTACATAAAGAACAAAATAACTTGGAAAGCGCCAATGTGCTTAAAAGTGAATTATTTAATGGGTTAGGGGGTGTGGGTGTTATAAAGGGGTAGAGGAAGCGCAAGCCGGTCCAAGGAAGTTCGGTGTCCGGAAATAAACCGCCCGTAAAATTGTCAATTTCGAGGGAATTTCACCGCTTGGACCCGACAATTTTGAATCGTCCGGCTCCAGACCGCGATCTGTTCTGACTTGGTGTTTAAGAGTCATTTTGTGTCAGCGCTTCTTTTTTACTTTTTGTAAACAATTTCTTGTCTTCCACGACCATTCCCGCGACTTCGTCCTCGTATAAACGTTTGAACCCCTCGTTTTTGTATTTCTAAAAAAGTGTATCAGCTTTTGATGTCCACATATAGAAGAAGGAGTACATATATTTTTCAAATTGAAAAAAAAAATAACCAAGTTCCATATGTACTTTCATTCTTATTTAATTCGCCCTTAAGAATTTCCAAAAATCGCTTCTTAGTGCTCATTTATATCATTCAAGAAACCTTTATTTCAAGCATGCAAGCATTAAGCTCTAGACTCAGGAATTACGGCTTCGAATTGGTCGATCAGTCAAGCAATCAATTCTTTCTTATTATATTATTCTTGCTAATTAATCATTTGCTTCTCGCTTTATTTCTTGCATTATTTTGTACATTGCTTATAAGAAACACAAAACATCAGCCAACAAGGTATTAATCTCAAGTATTGCTCGGAATAATCTCATGAGTTCATTTTCGGTAATGTAGTATCCGAGTGGAAAAGCTCATATTTGTAACGTACCTACCACACAAAGAAAATAAGCATTTCAATCTGGGTGCGCGCCAAAACAATCACTATTATTCACTGATTGCTGCTACAAACAGTTAAGATTTTATATTTTATCAAATCCTTAGCCGTAAGCGCAAAAGTAAACTTTAATTTAGATTCTTGCAGTCTATATTAATGGTTATTCTAAGTTACTAATAACCAAATGAAGTTGGCTTACCTTTGTTAACCGTACATTCATTTATTAAGTTATTACTTTGACTTTAAGTGAATATACGTTTATTGGGGTTTTACTCCCAAAATGTTCAGAAATAAATTGGCTCTGATGTATCAGGGTCGCATACGCAGATAGCACACGCATGGCCCATCCAATCACAAGGAGCAACGAGCAGAAAGCTTATTATCACGACGCGTTCTTCCATCGAGCGGTAATGAGAACTGCGGACATTGTCCCTGTATATACTGCACGTGCATCCACACTCGAACCCTCCGCTTTTTGAACTGAGATCATCGCAACACTCATCCGTGAAATTGATTCTCAAGAAAAGAAAAGACGAAAAGATAAATAAAAAGGAAATAGGAAAACACAAGCTAAGATTTGGCGTGAAATTGTTTTTCAGCGCCCGCCCACCGCCGACGCGTCTAGCGGCATCTCGGCTCGGGAATTTCCCAATTACTGAGTGTGAATGTATACTTGATGATTGTAACCTTCCCACCAATTTGTCCACGCATACACTTCAGTGGAACGTTTCTGAGTATAGAATTACTAAACGTAAAGGTAAGATTCAAAAGCTGTTGATACAGTTGCTTCTACATACGATTTAAAAACAAAAATTTAAATGAATAAACCACTAATGACATATTAGAAAAGTCTTCTTTAACGTGATAGTGTTGACAAACTTCCATGCCAGTGTATTGTATAACAATAAGTTGAAACGTGTGTCAGCGCTCGTATTGGTCGAATTGGTATCTTAAAACACTGTGACATCTCATCCACTACGTGATCCATTTGCCGAAGTAAGAAGCAATCTCATTCAATACCCGGCCGCTTCTCCCCACATCCGCCCCCTCCCCCCCAGCTAGGGCTGTTAACAATGCGATACTTTGTGCGCGCCGTATCACGAAACGCAATAAAACTTTACATTTCTCTTTAACTACTTTCCTACAGTAATCGGCATGTGATAGGAAATGGAGCGTAAAATAAATATAGATTTTACAATAACGGGACCACGATAGCTTAGTTTAGCTTGCAAATAAATAATAAATAAACTCGCTGACTCTGCAAACGTTGTTCTGTCATAAAAATTATAGAAAAACGGGGGTTTGTCGTAGAAAGGTGAAAGTTTAGGGGTTTAAGTATTTTAAAGCCAAATCATAAAATAATTAGACTAAAAAAATTGTCTAAAAAAAAAGTTTTTAAAGTGGACCACTTTTATTGAATTGTGATTCAAAACAATTCTCTAATCAACATAATGTCACACAAAAAATCAAAAAAGTCGATTCAGGTGTTAAGGAGGAGTTCAATGACTAACACACGGACACACGAAATATATTAGATGAAAAAAATAGTTATAATGTTTTAATGATTACTTTGCTGCTAATAGTTAAGTTCAAAAGTATCATAAGTCTCGTTTAATTGTATTTGAAAATATTTTATCGCCAGCCCTGTGGGTATCTAGTATCGCTTTTTCCGATTGTATTAGATTCAGCTGCCCTTTTCATCTACATGTCGTTCTCTCCTTGCCTCTCAAGAGGGTACCGAGTTGTGGATAAGTCTTAAACGCTTCAGAGTTTTATGCCGGCACATTAGGGCTAAAATAAACAAATATATATTTTTATATCAAAAATAAACATAAAGTAATTACAACGGACTTATAATCTATAACATTTGCTATTTAAATAATATTCCTATAGGATGATTACCTCACTTTCTACAAGACTATTAACATTTTAATATTCTATATCTGATACACGAATGCTATGTTTATTATTAAATGATTTTTTCGAAATCAGCTTTACATATGTAGGATTTAAATCATTTTTAGTATATAAAATCATTTTATGTATATAAATGTGTATTCAAAATATATTTCGCAACTCGAATGTAATCAAATCTCCAGCAATCCGATTACAAAACTAGAAATCGTCAATTCGTGAAACTATGAATATGATTATCCACACCATTCCAAAGGCCATCATCCAATAAAGCTAGTACGTAGCAAAGGTATCAAATCTTTTTCGTCCGTAGTGAAATTGAATATTTATCCGGGTAGTATCTCTATTCCGGAACAATTTTTATGTAGGGGGAATACAATCTCAAGATATTTGGGAGGGCCACTCGACGAGGATATTGGCAAATACCTTGCCTACATTACCTTTATTGCCTCGCGATGTCGCGTGCCCGGTCGGATCCTATCTGCCATTATTCCCGTATTATTCAATGTTCCTAAATGTAATTCGACGCGAACTAATCATCATTCAATATTTTTATTACTCGGCTCGATAACGTCGAACATAATCTTCCATTTTCGATACTTCACTTTTATTGCCTTATTAACATAATACATATTACTTTATTCATGCAAACATATTTTTGTATTATTGTCGTATAATGGAAATTTGTTGGAAAGGAAAATTTGTTTAATTTTCATGTTTTAAATAAATTCTGCTGCTCATAAAACTAGCTGTCTACAGAGTTATAAATGGAAGTGAAAAGCACAATATCCATCAGCTTACAACACCCAAAATGAAAAACACATTATATTCTTGAATTAACTCGATTTTAACATGTATTACAATACATATATACTCGTACTTAATTTGGAACATTCACTTATACTCAAAAATACCCCTAGATTTTCAAAATATTTAAATCAGAGAAAGTATTCACGTAACCTATTTATTGCCTACAGATTGGGTGGTACGACAGGGCTCAAGTATAATACCTGAGGCTCAAATTGTGCGCAAATTAACTCAACAATAAGCGTAATTTACTGTACAAAACTCGTTGCCATGTTAAGGCCCGTTTATAATTGAGTGGGCATAATAACGGCTCTTGGCATAATGACGGCTGCATTATCGACTGCGACTTTACCTCGCTCAAATGCAAACATAAGTGACTTCAAATCTATATCTCAATCTGTAAGCACTTAGTCACTTTCTAAGTTTTGGGATTCTGCCAGAACATCCAGTACTTCTTATTCGTGTTGCGTTTATCCATCCGTCTATCTGTTTGTCTTCAATAAATTGTTATAAAGCACTAACAAACAATCTGAGCCTTCGTAGAACACGATTGTGTAGAATTAATTAGCAAGATGGATGTTTCTACGTAATGTATCAGTGAAATATTGTCCTGCTATGTTTTGCTTTTATTCATAAACGTGTTATTTAATAAGCTGTAAGTTGGATACGTTTCGCACATTTCAATTCAAAGTTGCGGTGCGAGCTCTACATAATTTCCTGCTTCGCCGCCCCTTCTGTTATTTTGATATGCACACACGTAACGGTTCCACAAGATGCCATATAAGCTATTAGCTCAACTATTAGCTCCGTTTAATTACCATGGATTTTGTAATAAAGCACCTTAATTAGCGGTTATACGCAATGCTGATTACTTTGTTGTGGGTGTTGTATATTTTACCATTAGTTAGCGAGGTGGCTATAACGTTACGTATCGATGTATTTCAGCCATTTCGTTAAATCGTATTGAACTCAATATATTACATGGTAAAATGTAATAGCTATGGAAATCTAATGTTTGTATAGGGCTTTTAATAAATTACTGTTTCAATTATACGTACAAATTTAATTAATGAACGGAAACACGGATAGCCGTATTGGACGACTAATTGCAAATGTGAATGATAATATTCTTAACATGTTAATAAATATTTAATACATAAACGTAAAATCAGTTCAAAGAGATCGTGATTATGCAAATTATAATGGAGGAATAAGTATTATTTGTTGCTTAAGCGGTAAGTAAATTTTGTACACCTCTCTGCTTATGGGTTTATTATAAGTTTTGCCGGCATCTTCTTCAGTTCATATACCTCCTCTCCTGGCGCACATGGCACCGACATCAACATTATAAATTATTTTTCACTTTTTAGTTCGTTTTGCAGTCAGTTCTGTATTTTGTACATATTTAATCCTTTCATATTTAGACTAATACGAATACGAATGCTAAAGAATGCGAAGACTATAGGAAATACGAATACTAAAGACAAATTCGTTGAATAAATTTCGTCGCGGTAAAATCTTGAGTTTTATTTTATTAATGAGAAATTAGGAAGGCAGAAAATCGTTGTCTTGTGAAAATGTGACATTAGAATTATTACAATTATATCGATATAAATGTATGTTCAGTGTGCAGCCTCCACAACATCGCTAGCGTGCCTTAATAACCATGTCTATTTATAATGTTTGATTAGCAGTTATAAATGCGAATCAAAATCAAGTTTACTAGCGAGAGTTGAGCGTAAATCGTTATTTATAGTTAATATTAATTTGTTGTTCGTGGTGGAGCGGAAGGCGCGTAAATTCGACGAATCGGTGGCAACCTGACAGCTGTGATTGCATTTACAATGCTAATTCACAGCAGAAAACTACGTCAGCGAGCGTCGCTTCTCGTTTTCATAACCGATTATAAAATGCGAACTCGACAATCAGATATATAGCCTCTATAGACAAACGTTGTTCTAAGATTGTTTATATACCCAGTACAATGAATGAAAAAACCTCGCTAGTTTAAATTTTAGAGTCATATCCGCGGCCGATAACTGCCTCATCACTTGGAACTTCGTTGCTCACAATGAGAAGGATCTAAGTCAGAGACAAGCATGGTAACCAAGTAGGTGCTAACAAATTTTAAAAACCACATTTTTAAAATCATAACCATTTTTTGCTTTTAAATCTTAAACCACTAGTGCGCGAATTTTATGGAATTAATTGGTCATATTAAAAAATAATTGGCCCTTGATTTAACATTCAGTGGCAACTTCAACAAAAATTTCGTTCGCTTGCGATAGAATTGCGATCACGTTTTACATGAAGTTCAGGACTATCAGGACTACAGTATGTCATGCATTACTGTGTCATTATTGACAGTTACACCCTATAATAAATCAGTCTGACATTGACTAAATATTTACATAGTATTTCACATACATACACGGGATCGTAATTTGGTATGTGACCGCACGATACATGTACCTACAGCAGAATCATGTCAATTGTAACACTTGACAAATATTGAAAAATAAACCGGTATGTACATAACAGAATATACAATACTGCACTCTGCATGGTACTTGCGTTAAAAAAAAATAACAAACAATCATACTGGTTTATATATTTGGCCTATATAAATAAATCAAAATATTAATTTTATTGTTCCGTGTAAATAACGATACTGCAATGAGTTTGGTGTTACTGTTATCCATGTTTACAATCGGATTTCCTTCTGAAGGTCCAATCAGAGTCAGTTACAAAAGTAAGCACTTTTGTAACTGATTCATGTTTCTGAGTAAATTGAACCAAATGTCTCAATCCTACATCCTCACGTACGAGGAATGATTGACGACAATTTCAAAATTTATTATTGAAAAGAGATAAAATTGCGGGAGTCGGTCGTTACAGGTAGAGATAAGCTGTCGGATAAGCGGCCGCAATCCATTATCGAGCAGTTAATTGATAATTACTTTCTTCCATTACCGGACGAAAAACGCGGTGATTAACTCTGAATCGCTTTAACGAGCACAATGGGTCGGCGTTCAATTAAAAACCCTTGTCGAATGTCGACGGCTTCACGGAGCGGAATCGACGCTGACTCAATCTCGTATACATGGAATAAGGAATTATTCGCGTGCGGAAAGTTTTTAATTAAATATTCACCCGTTTTGTAATTAAGACGCGATCCGATTGTGCACAATGAAATTTCATGGGTTTCCGAAAGTAATCGATGATGTGCAGTCTTTTATATTGGTCATAATCCGATAATAATCCAATGTGTAAAAATGTCGTGTCACAATGTCTGTCATCAAACTCATCCGAAACGGCTTGACCGATTTTTACGATTTTTCTTGCATATATTGGGTAGATTTGAGAACAGGTCGTAGGCAATTCTTTATACCCCTAAGTCATATGGGTGGTCCTATCCAGATCTTAGTATTTAAATGGCGTAACAACGTTTACCGAGTCAGCTAGTTACTAGGGACATAATAATTGCGAATTTAAATACATTTATGTGGTTAAATAAATTATAAATATATGCATCACCGCGAATCGCATGTGGCAATGGCGTGTTAATTAACTATTACATTACATACCAAAAAAATTACCACTTAACATATTCAATGTAAGTAATAAATATGACAAATCAATTAAAGTTGTCACAAAATACTTAATAGGCCCGTTTGACGTGTCCCGTTCATGACAAACTTGTATTTTGTACAAGACTGTACGGTATGAATATATGAATGTAATGTGTTTCGTAGAAATCGAAAAGTCATTTTTTATGAAAATATTTTTTATGAACAAGAACAGTTAATTTAAAAAGAAGGATTAAAATTAGATATTCAATATTTACGTACTTACAACTCGATGTTGTATGTATGAGTAAAATTTGCTCGCTAATGTTAAGAAAATAATCTTCGTATAAACCCTTTTAAGTTGAAAGTAGATTTTAATAATCTGGCTAGATTGCCCCATGTCCATATGTATGAAGGAGCTAATCCTATGGGCCCGCAGCCACTCAGGAGCCACATATGCCGCATTTGAACGTAATTTAAATGCATGCACATTACTCGCACACACCGCAGTCAACACGTTACTTAAATTTTTATTTAAATTGCTTTATCTGAGGAAATTTAGTTTCTTTATAACTGCATAATTCCACCCATATTTTGTTACGGTTGTATTGTATGCATGTAATTCGTTTTATTGTGAGCATAACGCTAATTTTATGCCAAGTTTGAATGTTTTAAAAGTAACACGTTAATGTATTTTTAAATTCTAGATTTTAATAGTCATTTATGTTTATATAAAGAGATTCGATGTATTTTATTGTTATAAATGTACCAGTAAATCATTTTATTAACATTATTAAATGTCTTTAATACATTGTATTACGTTTATAAAATAATATTGTCTAGGAACAAAAGTTTTGTGATAGATGTGAGCTCAATAAAAAATCCCCGGAGCGGTTCAATAAACGTCTTAGTTATCTCTAAGTAATCTCCAAACGGGCCGAATGTAATCTCCTAGACATTTAATTTCGCCGTTTTAAATGAATCGCTGAGCTCATATCCCATCCCGAAATCCTCGCCACGATTGGCTCGTTCCGCAGTTCGTATAAATTGTGAAGGAAAAATCATCTGCAGAATTCCAATAGCAGAGTGCTGATGTCCAAATTCGTGATATATCGGCGCGAGGGTCGTATCTGGTGCGGCTGTTTATGAGATATTTCATAACATGCATAATTCCTAAACCATTCATCATCGATTCCGTATACCCTTACGTACGGAGAAAAGCAATAACGTTCTGTCTATCGGTTCGGGGAAAGCAGTGGCGCGAATAACTTACGTTAAGTCGCACTCGCAATTAAGTCGACACTTTAAATGACAGCATACATTAATCGGACTTATACGGATAATTTTTAATTACAATCATAAGACTGGTATGTTTTTTATCGAAATACATGCATAATTTTCATTTATAGGTAGACCACTTTTGAATGTTATAAATACAGGTTCTTTAAAAGTGAAACCAAAGTAGGAACATACCTTTCAACAGCTCAAGAATTTTTACATAACGATTAAAATGTAAAACATTTTAATAGATTAAAATATTTTACATTTTACCTTAAAATTAAGTTGATAGCATACTATTTACTACATTTATCTATTATTTAAGTTTATTGGAATTAACATAATTCGAAAATCTATAAATACTGCACTATATAATACGGGTAATAAAAACAATAAACATAATTTAATATATTATTATATTACAGGTACAACCGATTTTATTTTGTCAATGCAACCACAAGGTCTACGATAGGTACAAATAAATTATGTTAATACGTACCTACAGCTAACCATAAAGTGAATAACAATTCATTTAATATCTAAAAGACACATTTGTTGGCAACATGCTAATGAATAACAGAGTGTTATGATGTCGCTAACGAATCAATTCCAGCAAAAGCATTAACCACAGCTGGCTTTTCACGCCGCCATGGTAAATTGTTAAAATGTGTCGCAATGTATTTTAAGTAAATAGGCAAGTTGATACAGTGTAAATTTATGGGTGGCCTTATAGAGTTTAAGTTAAATAAGTACGCGAATGCTAATTCACTTACTTACCATCGTTTAGGACGGTTAGAAAACATTAGTTTCAATTTCGAATTGTACTGAAAGCGTCAATGTCTGTTTTAAGGTATTTTAAGAATTTTATTTAAATTGTCGCTTGTTTTGTTTCGATACTATTGATTACTGAACAATGTTCCTATCAATAATGCCCTTAACCATGAAAATTGTCAACAATCGAAATTCTTTTAAACATATTTTAGTATAAAATTGTAAGTTATGAAATCATTTACATAATAGATCGCGTGTGAATATGAGCAAGCGTGAGATGAACGACTTCGCCGCCAGCCCGTAGACCGAGTGCTCAGTTGCTCCATAAACAGGCTTCCGTATTTTTCAATCAGAGAGCTGTCAAAGCGTTCTGACACCCTCATCCCATTGGCTCGCACTCGCCGAGCACCGAAATTGGTTTTCTACATTCAATCCATACAAAGTTTAATGTTATTCGTTTGCGATATCACCGGGATGCCGCCGATGTTTACCGACGCGCCAAATCATATTGGATTTGCAAACTTTTGTTTGCGGACTTTATTTCATTTCGCTGTTAGTTCAGGCCGAGAGAATGTAATTTCAGATATTGTCCTCTGGGTTGTGTTATGAATAAGCACGAGCAATATATCGGGTAAGACGGGGCCGAAGCCGAGTCGCGGCGCGAAGTTCTCATCTAATAGTGTGAGTTACAAATTAACTGCACCGGATATAAGCTAGAGCAGCTCAGCTTGTGCAACGGAGTGGAGTGCGGCCGCCAGCGTTTATAAATTGAAGGGCTGGTACCTGCGGCTTAATACACCGCTGTTTCCGGTTCATTTCCGGGCGGCGCGCGCGGTGCCGGATATTGCTTTTAAGGCTGCGCCGCACGCCACCGATTCGCAACACTCGCATTATCCACGCTGCTCCACTCGCCCGCTTGCACTCACTCGCTACCTCAAAACCTCCATTCAGATTCAAATTTCGAAACCAATTCTATTTTAATATAAATAAATATTAGGTTATGTTATCTCTGACGTAAACAAAATAATTTATTACTCAAACAACCTTCCCATAGATTTATTAGGATTATACGATGTATGAAAGAGGGTATGTATGTATATAGGAGAGTTATGAAATTGGAAGAAGCTAGGCAAGTATGTCAGAACCGTGCCATTTGGCACTCTATACTCTCTGCCTACCCCGTTAGGGATTTG
>DWNR01002111.1:0-13616 GCA_018250455.1 Polygonus leo | reverse complement strand
ATCAGACCGGAATAAAAAATGAAATTAAAATAAAACTGATCCACCAGGGTATCAGTTTTGGGGATCAGACCGGAACAGCTCATTAAATCGTACTTGAGGTTGACCACAGATGCGTTGGTACCCTTAAGCTCTAAAATGTTCGCCTCGCGTTGAAGTATCGCCGGCCACCACACCTCTCCAAACCAAAACACAATAAATAGTTTCATGAAGGATTATGAGGATGGTGGTGGTACCTCCCCGGTCGAATTACATGAGGACCTGCTCCCATTAATTAAACCTTACTGATATGTAGTACATCTTAAATTAAGAAGAAAAAAGATAATAGAATGTTGAGGACATCGAAAAGCGATAAAGGTAAAAGGTAAGGTTTTTAAATGGTAGACTTATGGAAACGTTACTGCAGTAGTAACGACGTTTATGATACTAGATGATGGTTGAGGATCTGCTTAGTACGGTTCCCGATGTATAATCCCAAGGAATACTCATGTTGTTTTTTCAAAAACTAAAACCTTGACAGATATTTTAAATTTATATCTACGAAAGTCCCTAAAACGGAATATATCGATAAAAAGTGAATTTGTTTTTTGTTTACGAACGTCGTCGATTTTTTTTGCATACTTTAAACATGCCATTCTTGAAGAACACTACGGTACAAAACCTGTGCAGCTATAACTTTCCTCCGACAGTAATAGACACATTCCCATATAAAAGATTGTACGAGTATCTCATTGGTGAGAAACTCATTTGGAGCCGCGCCATACGTGCTCCCAAGAGCACGATTCTTACCCAACTCATGTCAGTTTGAGCGCAATAACAAAATTACAGAATTCTATATCAAAAGAAACAAAATAGTTCCGTATATTCCTCATAAAACATTTTTGTTAAGTGAATTTTTTATAGTTATGATGGGCAGGGTAAAATGTTTGAAAGCGCGTTATAGCCATATTTACGCTCAAGGTATTGCAAAATAGTCAACTACTTAACGAGTAAACTCAAATCGTGTTAGCAATTGTTGATAATAGCAAACGAGCTTGCAATTCACCAATTTCAGCAATTGATCGGTTTATCTGTCTAGCGCCCACTATGGACATCTTTCATCCATAAGATAAGACCTCAGATTAACCTAACACACGCGTTGCTGTCTCAGATGACTAAGAACTCGCTTTGTAATTAAGTATTAGCTTTTATCCGCGAGTTGGTCTACGTCGAATTAGTAATTGGGGTTGCTAATTTTTATCCAAGCTGATTTTTCGTCAATCTGTTTACTATTAAAATAATAAAAGTGGATAAAAACTATAATTTGTTCTTCTTTAACTATCTCTTTAACAAATTTCATCTGAAACGGCTGAGCGGTTTTAGTAGCAAATTTTCACCGCGATTTCATCACCTAAGACCGTGAATTCCGAGATAAAACTATCCTATGTTCTTTCCCGGGATTTAAACGATCTCTGTACCAAATTTCATCTAAATCGTTAGACACACTTTTTTATTTATAATAATTATGGATGGTCTCGGATTTAAGTATGATAGAGAATTAGAATATAAATAATCTTTCTTGAAATACCACAAGATCTATTTTCATTTAATATTAACACTTTATTTCCGACGCCTTATGGATTTGATAAATAATTTCGCCCTTAGTTTTGTTCAAAGATCTCCGTCGTGATAGAACGTAAATTATTGTGAAGCGCGTAAGATTTAAGGTTCTTAAAATGGATTAATTCATTTAAAACATCAAACATTTTATTGTGATGCTTAGTAATATATGTAACCGTAATTGTTTAATAACTGAATAAAAGTTATTTTTATTTATATAAATATATACACAACACAAATATAACACAAACGAAACAGAAAAAATAACTGTTTTGTAAGACATTATTTTGTATATCTCAACAGTTACAAAACTGATACAAAAAATATTAAACAATCATAATTTCTAAACATGATTTTCAATAACGACGAACATTTCGTAATCATGCTTCAATCCGATATTTAATGATAATTCGTTCTAATATAGTTCAATATAGTTCTAATATTAGAGCTTCTTCTCTATCCTATACCTAATTTTCCTCTTCAATAGCCAAAAAATTCTCCATCCCCCTAAAGTTATGGATTTAAATATTTTATCAGTAGATTAATACGCAAAAAGGTTAACAAACAAAATGGCATGACATGTCGTGTCTGACGCTACTTTCATGCGGTAACTCTACGTGATAGCACAAACCGGTTAATTTCGGTTCACTCACTGTAAGTATACATATACACCAGTATATATGCAAAAACGTTTTCAAGCGTTTTCAAGATTTGATTAAACGAAGGTGAATAAGCTGATAAGAATCATTATAAAAAAGATTTAATACTTTATAAGTAAAACAATTTTCAAATATTAGCAGCGACTGAATGTTAATCTGCCAATGTCCTATCTTTAAACAAGTTTCAATATCTTGGCACGCGTTGATCCACCTCATTTAACTCGATGACGTTTGTAATGAACCAAACTCTTGTTTGAAACGACAAGTTAATGAGAATATGGAATAAAATCTTCTATTGTCTTTTTTTGAATCTTTTCCAGAATCTTTTTCTGATGATTAATGTACTTTTTGTGGTTTGAGCGAGTATATGTCCTATTTCTATCTTAAAACTTTAATATTTCGATGCTGTGTTCTAGAATCTCTTATGTTAGCACAAAAATTATATTTTAGTTCAAACTTTCGAGAAATTCAATATATTAGTCTCCAAAAAAATAATAATTTTACCAGTCCAAATCTGACATTCTTCAAATACTTTTATTTTTTCATTTGACTTCTGAGGTCTAAATTCATTAATTAAGTCTATTTTTTTCACCTTTAAACCTTTTTTAAAGCACCCCTGTAAAATTTATAGGCTCATAATGCCAAAATCCTAGTTGGTGCATCTAAAACTTTCCTGACTAATATAATAAATAGTCCTTAAAGATACAACGCCATATCCTATTTCCCTCGCAGCAGTAAGCTATGAATTCGCTACCGTGTTGTGTATTCCAGGTATCGTTACGAGGTTTAGGGCAATATCTTGTACTTTATGCTGTAGATTCACAACAATATCTCTTTATTACAATACATGTGACTTTACGGCAATATCTTCCGAGCATTTAGTCCGTATTATAAGTAAGGTTTAGATCGGAATCATTTGTAAAATTATTCAATATCATAGAACAATTTATAGGCGTCATACTATAAAATAGCCTAATGGTGTAAGATTCAAATCCCAGCTTTCCTCTGTGTTGTAAGTGTGTATTACATTTATTACATTACAATTAAAAAAAAATTGAAAAATGTTTATTCAAAAATGTTCATTAACTTTATCCACAAAATGTACATTATACATGTGTTGAAGTCCACCTATTAAGCAAAAATATATGCTTGTGTTGGGCAGGCTTCGCTCTTCCAAATATCATAATACTGGACTAAAAGTAAAACATGTTATAAACAAATTAAAGTCAAAAAAGAAAACAAAAAGTGTGTGTGTGTGTCTGTGTCTCAGTGTATCAGTGTCTCTGTGTCTCTGTGTGTGTCTGTGAGTGTCTGTGTGTGTCTGTGTGTGTCTGTATGTGTCTGTATGTGTCTTTTGAGTAAACGAAATAGAAACATGGGATGGATGATGGATACTTTGTGATGATGTTTGTATCCACTTTCATGTTAGATGAACATAAAAAGATAGACTAAACTTAATTGAAAGAAAATTCATTATTCAAATCATCTTAAGCGCGGCGCCTTGTATTCGAAGCTTCTGTAAGCCAAGAATGTCAATTATTTCATACGCTATTCCATTCTATGATATAATTCCCGGCGTTATCCCGATAGGTATCCTAACTAATATGGTATGAATAATATATATATCCTAACTAATATAATATGGTGAGAATGAGTTTTTTACGCTTTCACGCCTCAACAGCTCGACCGATCATCATGAAATTTCGTGCAGTTATCAGAGTTACAAAAAAAATATGTGAATAAGACATATCCATGATACCTTTTATCTGAAAAACAACTATTCATGAAATATAGCAAAACGTTATATATCTGAAATAGATGACCAAGTAGTACAATTCACTATTCTGATTGCTTAAATTTGATTGCCTTCTGTATATAGGTACTCGGGCCAATTCATAACTGGAAATCTCTAAATATGATTCGCATGCTTGGGACGTTTAAAGTTAAACTTATCTATTAAGTTCTGTACGTGTTTACACCTTTATTAGGACTTTGAAATGCACCTTTGATTCGGTTCTTAGTAATTCTGATTACTATTATAACTTAATGTTTTAGCACAAAGCCAAATTCACGTAAAAAGAGAGATATAATAGGCCTTAATTCTTAGGTCAGAACACGCTCCGCAGAAGTGGTATCAACAGGAATGTCGTTCATATTTAATTTAATTTCGCTTCTCATAACAGAAATACTAAGATTTCTGTTTACTATATATTTAAGTTCATATTTAATATGTTAACACAAAACAAAATTATGTAACAAATATAAGAGACGTTATTAGTTACGTTAGAACACGCTCCGCATAAGAACTATCAACACAAATGTCTTTCTTATTTCTCACATCGGAATATGCATATTGAGGTGGAGTGTTTGTTCCGTAGACAGAACGAACCGATCATTCATTGAAGTGGAATACGTATTCCGTAACTTACTCATAGAACGCAACCAGTTATTGATGTCACTTGATACGTTGCGTATGTGTAGAGGAAATGTAGAAGCAAAAATTGGGTACAGGAGATATAACATTCTCCGAGAGAGTGGCTATATGTTTCACGATATGAAAATATATACGGGAAACCCGTAAACGATACAAAGACTACAAACAAAAGCAATGCGACTTTAAAGGAAGTATATTGAGTAGAATAACTCAATCCAATTATTGTTAGCGAAATTGTATTTGTTCATCTTAGAGGAGTAGTAGGATTATCTTATACAATCAACGTGACGAGAATAAAGAACTTGCTAAGAATATATATGCATTTAGACTTTATAATTACCAAACCGTTTTCCCCACGAGTGCTCTTAAGCCCGTAAAGGCGTTATACTCTCTGCACTCGGACGCACTCGAGAGTACAGCTCTCGACAAGTCCTCGTGCAACGTGCGGTCCGCAGCGTTGCGAACGCTATTAGGCTACCTGACTAATAAAATGAAAGAACTTGTGAGAAAAGAAACAGTTGTGAGATATTTTAAGTTGTTCTAAAGATTCAATATGTTAGATAGACTAGAATGTTAGATGGTATTAGATTTTATTTACTTTTACTGCGTATCAGTTGTCGATCTACATTTTTCATATATAAACGTAGCAATAACTTAGTAGCTTGCAGTTTGTCTAGTGGTGGGTGATCACTGCCGCAATTGACATTTGCAACCAAACTCAGAGAGAGGAGTCATATAAATCAAGTATAAATTCGATGCTAATACTGATGATTTAGACGATCACCTCGTTTAGCCGTATAGCCGACATCAACACTTCTCTAACCGAAATACTTGAATTGTTATCATGAGGATCATGAAAGTGGCAGTCCTTCTCTATAGAACTCAAAGTTAAAATTGTTATTGATTGACATAATTTTATAATCGGACATACTTTATAGTAAAAATCAATGTATTCGTGGCGACCATGCCAAAGCATCGCCTCCAGTCCACATCTCACCACGATGTGCACGACAACTTGCAGCTACAAATTGTCAATTGACAAGTCGCCTAAACGAAACTGTCAGAGCTCCCACTCGTATCAGCTCACGAATCCATAGATCGAACCTGCGGGCTATTAGGCGGATAGCTTATAAAAATGAATCATTGAGTCTCTAAATCCCAGAACGATCAGCCTTCTCTCAGTTTAGCTCCGCAAGCTCCTTGTTAACAATAATGATTTCTCCGAGGGATACTAATTCCAAGCTGATTTATCTGCTTATGCTAGCTAGCTGGGACTATAGCTGATGAAGCAAGGTCTTTCACCATCTAACTGACCAAGATGCATGTTTCATGAATCCCTTGTGAGCACTCTTCAAGAATGTGTTTTGCGCCATCTTAAGCTTCTCTACATTTACGATTAGGAAAAGTACCTAATAAATAGGTATTACAAGTATCCTGTATTTTCCTGTAAAAGAAATTTGAATTGGCTACAAATAAAGGTACTTAAAAGACATTGGTGTCAAATAACGAGGAACGTATTTAGAACGACAGCTAAATATATTGTTGGATTAAATTTGTCGATAAAGCTATTATAGGTATAAGCAAATAAACAAATAAAGCAATGGCATAATACGATATATACGGGCGTGTTTGAACAATGCAGTGTCAATGTTTAATCAACGATAATACGCGGAATTAACCGAAATGATCAGCGAGATCTTTGTACAAGTAGAAATGTTTTGTTTATAATATAAACGTAACGTATTAAAGTTTAAATAAAAGCATTGATAGTTGAGAATCCATCTTCTAAGGCTCGGGGCCCGAAATCGATTCCAAGGCACATAAAGATTAAGTGCGTATTAAGTTTAGATAATTTCATTTCGGTATAGAAAAACAATGTAAGAAAGGAAGGAGTAAAGGAGACCCAAGCCAACAGTGAGTTGTCTCCTGTGATAATAAACTGTTATGATATTGATATTACATCTATACTAATAATATAAAGCTGAAGAGTTTGTTTGTTTCTTTGTTTGAACGCGCTAATCTCAGAAGCTACTGGTTCGAATTGAAGATTTATATTAGTGTTGGATAGCCTATTTATTGAGGAAGGCTATAAGCTATATAACATCATGCTACGCCCAATAGAAGTGAAGATGCAAAAACGGGGAAAATTTGGTCCACTCTTATGTGAGTCAGCTAGTTACAAATATTTCTTGTGTTTTGGTTAAAGCGTTATACTTACGAGGCGATCCATATAATACACATAAGGCGAAAATCTTACAATTCAGTGTTAGTATTTTTGGTCATTCTCATGTATGGTTCATTCGTACGTAGATACAAATGTCTATATGGCATTGACCATGTTTTAGTTGGAAAGGTGTGGTTTATGGGTATATAATCAAGGTGAATATTGCTATATAGGTATTATATACCACAAACCTATTTGCCTATGAACGGCAGTGGCCACCTAACAATGTGCCTCGTCTATAAATTTTGTCGTAAAAAGGAAGGAAAGGAAATAAAGGAAAATGAAATATATTTTATAGTATATTTAAATACCTCTTTATAACAAGTTTTCATACCCAGCAAACCGTACACATATGGAGCTCATACGTGATGGATTAAATGTAGTCCTCGCGTGATAGGTTTAAGCTTGATACACTTTTTTAGTAATATTTTGCACAGTTGTACGTATGACTCGTGAATACAAACAATTTTTCAATACAAAGTATTTAATCTACTCTATCGTTTATTAAAAAACAAGCTACTGCCTGCGGCTTCTCACCCTATATTAGACAATTTTAACAATAGTAGAAACTAAGTTTTTTTGACAATTCGCATATTTTTATTACTACTTAACCGATTGAAATGAAAGGAGGATCAGCCGTTTCTGAGATTAGCGCGAACAAACACACAGACAAACCGATAAACAGATAAAATATCTAAAAACATTGATTTGGGTTCCATTACTTAATAAAGACTACCTGTATAGATTTCTTCCAAATATCTTTCATGTATATGCGGCGACCAATTACACATGTATTATATGTTTAGATCAAATTTGATTTCCAAATTAAAACATCCACTGTAAGATAACATTAATAAAATCCTTAGATCTTTGTGAGCTTTGAATTTTGAATTGGCTTTGTAAAAAAGTCGACCTTTGGCACCACTTGGTTGCACCACTATTTTCTTCATTATTTCTTGTTCGAATGATGATGACGACGCGATCTTAATTGGGAAGTTAAAAATGTGTCTGAAAAGCGCTTTATTACTTTGGTTACTATTCAGATATACGGTGATTAAAATCTCCCGCTCCTAACAACAGAAGAAAGACGATAGTGCAAGAAAACGACTATAACGAAGGAAGGAAGGAGTATATTTAGATTTATGTATATAAATATTTATGCTCAGGTTTAAATGCTCAATCCTCTTTTTACTGTCTTCGATGCATATTTCAATTAGTAGAACCTGAATACCAATACCAATACACCCATTTCCACGCAGTTGTTTATTATAAACTTACTTTCGGTGGAAAACGTTGCCGGTCAGCTTATGCAACAGCCGACCATCTCAGTACTAAAGGGCGACAAGGTTTTTGTGATTACCTTAAGTAGAGCTGTGTATCCTATCTTTTTTTTATCTTCCTAAGGTAGCTAAGGAGTATGCAGTCCACTTGACAGTGAGTGGTTACTGCCGCCCATGGACATCAGTGATCATCCCCGAGTACGATTAAATCGTACTTGAGGTTGACTACAGATGTGTTGCTACCCTTATGGACTAAAATGTTCGCCTCGCGTTTAAGTATAGCCGACAACCACGCCTTTCCAAACTAAAACACAATAATTGCTTCTCGGAGGATTATGGGGGTGGCGGTGGTACCTCTCCGGTCGAACTACATGAGTTCTACCACCCGGCGAATCTGAAGTTGATTACAGGTCTACATGCCTTTACCTATTACCTTGTATAAAATTCGAGATGACAACATTAGGACTTTTAAATCTTTGTGAAGTACATAAATGTTTTTATAATAAATAATCCTAGAGACTATTTTTAAATCTAACTTCTATTAATGTAAATTCTAGCTAGTAAAAATAAGGAAACGCATTTGAATTTATCACCGTCTCAAATGCCAAAGCTAGGTAAACTTGCCGGCATCTCATTTTAATAATACGTCTATTTGAAAGCGGGAACACTTAGAATTTACTTTGCATTCTCTCTCTTATCCCGCAAGGATTCGTTAATTAGAAATGTGATATTCAATTTGGGGAATAATAATATAATTCCTGTAAAATAATTTTGGGTATTATATCTAAGATTATTCAGATCTAATACATCTAATACATTTAATTCGTCTTTTATCGATTTAAAAAAGTATATTCTCAAGTAAACTGTATTTCTTCATTGATGTGTATTTTTGCGCACATAAATTGCATAAATGTACGACCATTGTAACGGGCTAAAATGACATAAAAAAAATTATGGTTTGATTTCTGAATAGATTAAATTATATGATAAAATAATTTAATCTTATCATATACTTTAATCTATTCAGAAGCGATTTCGTGAAAAATATCGTAGCAGAGAAAATGAACTTGTTTGATACAGAAAATAATGTTAAATAGTAATTTATTGAACAAAATAGTGAACGCAAGAAGCGAAGATAAGATGGCGAGTGTTTCATTAAGATGGTTTTTGAAAAAGCTAAAGGGTAAAAGAGATTCACTAACAAAGATTCGTGGCAATTAATCTGCACGGCGCGTCGTCTGAGACAGCTGCCTCGCTTCTCCTAAGATAGGTATTTAATTTGCATTTAGAATTTAAGTGTCGCGTATATTTCGGTTTGATTCCGTGCCAATATAATATTTATCTCCATAATTTTTAAACATCCTTTGTCACAATAATCCACGCTAGTCTCTAAAATTACTTAGCGGATCCAAATTGAGAAATGGGATACTATTGGATCTGATGGCCTTTATTTGCCAGTATTGCTTACATTTAAAGCTATTCGCCATATTTATGATGGAAGTTCTTCCCAAAACTAATAAGTTGTGTATGTATGAATATATTGTAGGTATAAACATAAAATATTAATGAGGTTTCAATCAAATTAAATATAAGATCAATGAATATAAAATAAAATAAAATAAATAAAATCAATGAATTTAACTGACTTATTTTTCTCATAATTAAAACATGTAAAAAAAACAATTTATTTCAATCTTGAAATTCAGATTAAAATAGTATAATAAATCAGATTTTTAATTTGCCAAAAGAAGCTTTAAAAATGCAAAAAGAAACATAGAGGAAAATAAACTATAGTGGTTAACATAGCGCGAAAAAGTGAAGAAGACGATTGTATTGTTGTAGCGTACCTTAGAGACGAACCGAGTGTCAGCGTAGCGTAGCACTATAGAATCCAACTGTAGCGTAGAAGCAAACAAATCCTAGACGCATGCGTTTGTTTCGTAGAGTGTAAATTAGCACAATCACTTCGTATTTTAGAGAGTATGGTAGAGTTAATAAGTAATTAATACTCATTACTTCATAACATTACTACTTCGTGATAATTTAAAACAATTTGTGTTATGAAATATTTTCATTCTTCCTTTTATTCTCGGGATTAGTTATAGCCGAACTTATATTACCTTACCTCTATAACTACCCTCATAATATATACCTTCAATACCAGTGTTATCTAGGTACCTCATATTTTCAATTATATTAATTTGGAGTTAATTTGTCTATGCACAAATTAACAATTTTTACTTAATACAAAATCAACCAAATGTATTCATAAAATATATTTACCTTTGACAAACAAAAATAACACAATACTCGTATTACAATTTATTAATACGAAAAAATAAATTCGAATACATACGAAACCAAATGAAATATTTATGTAATACGTCATCTCAAACCTAGTTTGCACCTAGCAAACCAGTTTTAAAACAACCCATGTAGAAGGGGCTATCTTCTCACAAATGACCCGTAAATTACTCAGCTACATAACATAGACATTATATATCAGCTTCGGTAGCTTCCGCTGGCGTAATGATGTCGACGGGGACGAGGATTAAATGGACCTTATTAATCGGGCCTCGTAATTCCTCAGAATTGGGCCTGACCGGGATCTTTGATACAGGCTTATGTCTTAGTTCCGATGGAATTCACAGGAAGGGATTATTGATGATGTAGATTTGTTCTTTTTTATTTGGGACTGGATAGTACTAAAATCACAAAGACCTAAATAAAACATGCTACTAAGATCGTACATACATATGTACAAAACATTATTTTGGTAAAGCAATTCGTGTTTCAGTCTCGCAGAAATGTTGTTGCTGGATATACTTAGATACTAGGTAAACGTATGGTTTAAAATCAGGAACAGCTTACTCCAATTTGGAGTTGATTATAAATGTGATGGAAAGTGATATTATCTTCTTATCTATTTCTGATCTTCTTATAATATTATTCTAGTAAGTTATTCAAAAAGACGTAACAGACATATTATTATTTATTAGTTTGGTTATGTAAATGTATGGAAACTCCATTTTTCTAATAATTTTCCTAAAAAGTTCTAAACAAGGTACAACACGGTACAACAAACTAGAAAGCAATTCCAGGCGAATGCTAACTGAAGAAAAGTTCGCGGAAACTTCATTGTCGAGCGTCGACATAGTTAAATTTGTCTACTTTAACTTTATTTCTTTCTATGTTAAAGGTAACAAAGCTATACCCACAGGATCTTAAAGCGTTCTATCTTAGTATTCTTGAAAGATTTATACGAAACATTCTACTTTTTGCAGATTATTATTTATACGTAGTATATGCCTAAAATGTTTACTTTATAAAATGGTAAAAGTTTTGGTTATATACCAATTTAATAAAAGAGTTTCGATTTGACCCATTTGGGTAACAAATCATTTGTAACATAACCGTTCAATTGTAAACCCAAAACAATGTATTCAACTGTAAAAAATATATTACTAAATACATTCGTTATGTTATGGTTTTGTTCGTATTGGTTTTGTATAAAACATTATAATACATTTCATGATCAAATTGATCGTGTGCTGTTTGAAGGAGGCGTCAAGAGTCTCCGAAATCGGCGTGTTTGTATGAGCAGAGTTATGAAAGTGAAAGAAGCTGGGCAAGTATGTCAGAACCGTGTCATTTGTGTCTATTTTTCGGCCGTAAAAGTGTGGTTGCTGGTCACACTAAAATAAGATCAAGCAGCCCAGTCCGTAGAAGCAGCAATACATTATTCCTACTTTGTATTCAAAACTGGCCACAAAAGATTTGGGTAAATGTCGTGGGAGGTAGTTACTAATAGGTAGAGGCTTTTTACCAATGATTTCTACTACTTCAATTAAGTTTATTATTCAAAAAACATATGGGATGTACGGTACGATTATTTGATTATACTATCGTAAAAGCTGAAAACCTTTACACAAAGTGGAAGATACTTTAGTGAAATGTTCGGATGAAATTTTGTTTGTTTCGGCAGCAAAGTTCGCGAATTCAACATTGTAGAATTTATTTCCGTGCAAATATTCTTTACCTTTTACTTTAAACGACAACAAACTTTAGTATAGTTTTGCTTTAAAATTATATTACTTTTGTCTTACCTTGTAAAATTTGTACTAAATTCCTTGATTTCATGTGGAACTAGTCGCCTACATAACAATCTAAAGAATCTCTCCATCATTGCCTTATTCTTTGATTTTAGCTATTTCACTAGAACACAAAGTCCATCAATCACTTAATAATCCTAATCTGATATCGTTTATTTCTTTATACGACGAGAATAGAGCCATTCCTTTTATTCCTTTGAACAAGTCCTCAAAGAATTTTGCTAAGTTTTATCACGATGTTTCGAAGGACGGGAGATTGATGTCCTACAAAACTAGGCCTTTGTCGAAATACTTAAGCGAAAACTTCCATCGCCCATCGTATCGCAAATAATTAATAATGTTTATATACATTAAATGTGTTAGAGATCGGACTTCCGATGTTTTACCCACGTATTGTACTTCAAATTTTATCGATTTTGTCCCTTGTTGTTACACTCTGTTTTAAAATTATTAGCGTGAATACCATAATAATTGAGGTTTGTTTGTTAGCCCGGCTTACCGCATACAAATTAAAAGAAAAAAAAACAATAGGTTAAGGGCCCGGTTTTTTAGGTAGAGCATTGTTAACTAAAAAAAGCAATAAGAGAAATTTCCATGTTCTTGATCTAAAGTAAGGGTTTTGTAATTTTTTATTAAATTTGGTTTTAAATGATAGCAAATTTCATCATCTTTAAAATAAGTGGCTTTCAAATGTGTAGATAACATAAGATAAAAAAAACAGAGTTTCAATTTATTAAGTCGTAAAAATACGAAAACTGAAGTACCATATGTGGTTTAAATATCGGAAGTCCGATCCCTAACACATTATAGGCTTGATAGGTTATTTTTTCGATAACTTTTCTTTTCAGTGATCTTTTAGGATTTTATGAATGTTATAACTATATATAACTGCTGCTACTTTGTATTAAAATATTTTTAATTTGAAATGGATGTTATCGATTATTGTTATCGAAATATCTTTGAATTATTTCTAGGCCTCTGTCTTGTTTGAAGTGGACACCTTTTATTTTAAGTATCCATGACTAGTATAAGAATAGAGACAGAGTAGGTAATTGCAAATATCAAATATCAATTGCAAACAATTCATATAATAAATGTGGATGTACGTAAATATGTATACATGTATGCAACTCTGTATGTACTCTATCCGTAGCTAAACTAACTGTACCCTGCGCGCGTTGCTATGCCACCAACTAAAATAAACTGTCAAAAATTGGTCGTACCAACATAAAACCCTTCGTGGGCTCATGCACAACAACTTTGCTAAAGATCATCACATGATCAAATGCATAGTTTACGATTCTATAAAGG
>DWNR01002110.1:0-13617 GCA_018250455.1 Polygonus leo | reverse complement strand
GCAGTGACCACTTACCACTTACTCAGGTGCCCTGCATGCTCATTTCCTACCTTTATACGATAAAAAAATAAAAAATAACCTTCAATAGGAAATTCTTCATATGCCGCCTGAAAATGACTGGATGAAATTACAAATAGACTTAATGAAAAAATATCTTTAATGATTATTTTTATGCCAATTTTTTCTTTGGACCTAATTCTGACATCCAAGCAGACGAAAATGCATGCTTAAGCTAATGTGTGTACACACGTATGCATACACACGTATGTGATAGTGTAAGTAAAGCATTATGTATTTTATTTCCACAGTTTTTAACAGACACTTCAGTGCAACTGGGCAAACATAAAGCTCTTCCAGCCCTGTTTCAAGCGCTGTTTGACTGCAAGATACTGACCAAAATACCCAGAGTACACTTTTTACCTTGGACCCTTTCCTCGGGCGACAAAAAGCTGTCAGTGGTAAAGAGTAATTTTATATTTATTATTATAAAACTTGTTAATTAATATTAAATTTAAAAAAAAGGTTTAATTCGAGATTCGAGTTCTTGTTACAGAATAGTCTGATTTTGATAATTATTTTTTTATTAAAACCTCATAATTGATCCCGTATAAATTTGAAAAATATCCAACCCTAAGGGTAGGAAAAGAGGGGATGATTGATTGTTCTCTTACTGATTATAATGTAATAATTATGTCATAATTCTTTTTATTGGATAGCAAACTAGCAGAACTGAACTTACTAAATAAAAAAATACATCTTCATTACAGATGGACGAGAACTGCTTATATCTAGTGAATATTACGCAGAAAGAAAAGTTGCCTTGTCCACCAGACTATTTACCACTGTTTTGGTATTTCTTTAAACCACATACATTCTCCAAATCATCAAGGGTTATACCTTTGCTAGAGTAAGTAAGAATATATTTTTAATACAAAACCTTTATATTTTATCCTTTTATTCCAAAATTACATAGAATGAAAAATTATATTTATAGGTACCCTAGCTGGGCTGGCAGACACTGTCCTGCTATTTACTTTCAATTTATAACAAAAATATCGCGATCAATAATCGACATAAAAGAAAGCCTATATTCAAGTTGGGCAAAGTTACTTACCTGTGCGAAATTTCATTAAAATCAATCCGGATAATTTCGGAAATTAGCTCGGACAAACATTATGACACGAGATTTTTATATATAATGATAGGTATTTAAGTTGTCTGGTGTATTACTTAGAATGTTAATTTCGTTCACAACAAAATTACCACCTGATGAATTTGAAAATTATTTGCCCTTCTTGTTTACATATAAGAGGGTTACCGGTATTACATGGGGCACTATTTTCGATTAATTTGATAATGTATGTATTATTGAACATACCTGCGATAACAAACTAAAGCATCAAATATTTTTATTAATTTTATATGCTTGAAAACACTTTACTACATGATAATAAGCCATAAAAGGAAATAATTGTTTGGTACTTTTTAATCAAAACTAAACTAAACTTTTTCTTTTTCAAAATTCATCATAGCATTTCCCATAGCGGATTGCCGACATTTTACTTCTAATTTAAAGTAAATAATTAATTATTAATTTTGTATATTTAAAGTCAATAATTAATTATTAATTTTTTATATTTAAAGTCAATAATTAATAATTGATTTTGTATATTTAAAGTCAATAATTAATTATTACTTATGTTGTTTTTTTTTAATTATTCTTGGCAACGCCCCTGTAAGATGGTAATATTTTTCAGACAATGGATTCCTGGCTGCGGCGTCTGGCTCATCACGGGACAAGACCCACCCGACACCAATAAGAAGTTATCGCCCGACAACACAGACGCTCCATTACCACACATGACTATTTTCACTGAATTTGGCGATCTTAACTTGCAACAAAAGATTACTGTTTTCAAAAGGTGATCGGTCAATTTGATTAAGCTAAGATTAAGCGTATTTATTACTCGACTAATTACTAATTATGATATGTAGTCATTTATTACATTCTAATTAATATATTGGTTCGTCAATTTCATAGCAGAGGATTACAGTTTTACTACATAATTTGGCAACTAATAATGTTTTGTTGCCATTCATATTAATAACATATCAAAATTATAAATTATTAAACTCTACTGCTAATGGGAAAAGTGTGTCATTCTTCAAAGTGTGTCAATATTCAAAAGTATAGGTGTAGGTATTTTTGTACATAATCTATATTGCCAAGGAAGGCTCCTTTATGCAATCATGTTTTTCTGTCTTCTTGTTAGTGAGTTACCTTAAAATTTTTTTTGTTTTAGGTTTATTTCATGGCCAGAATTTGAACAATGCCCATTTAGAGTAACAATGGAGAATAATCTGCCGAAATTCATATCAGCGATTGAAGATGATGATGACAAGAACAGCAGGATAAGTATAGATGATATCGATCATTCGGATACAGATAACGAATCGGAAAATATTTGATAAATAAAACATTTGAAAAGGATATAAAGTGTTTTATCTGATTATTTACATTTCAACAATACTCAAAAAGTAACTGAACATGACTAAAAAATGTATCTACGTAAAACTTTGTTAATGACAGTAAATAAATCAATAATTAAAAATTGTTATTAATCCATTCTTATTCATATTAATGAAATCTATTGAAATAAATATGTGTATCATTCAAATATATAATTTATTAATTAACGTAAATATATTTTGATATTTTTTATCTAAACAATTCCAACGATGGTAACAGTATGTACCTATTACAAAATGAAGATATCCAAATCCAAAAGTACCTAATAATATTTAGTAGTTCATGACTGTGATGATTTACAATTACTTTACATTTATACAATCTGTCTTTATATACACAAATACCAAATCGATTATGTAATATTTTCAATATTCACAAACTAAACTTCAATAGGTACAAAAATGTTTTTTACAACTTACTACATTTTTACACAAACGTCTTCTAATTCTCATTCGAGGTAACTATAACATTGTGTAATTTCTTATTGCTTTTTCATCAACAAAGAATTCAATACTTTAAAACACCCTTCAGTCTATAAGTAAATATAATAATATTGCAATACACAGAGCAGTTTATTAATAGATTAAAATCCCACCGTTCGCTTTTACGCTCATTTTGTTTTAATCGAATCCTTTTTTTCATAGTTAATGAGTAAACTAATGCCGATCCGCAAGTTTGCCTATCAAAACTTAGCCGCAAGTAAAATTTTTTTTGACTTTAAAATTTTTGTTATTTTTGTCAATACAAGTTACATCATTCATCAATCATGTTTCTTATAGTTAGCTAATTATAAATGCAGTAAATATGTTCGTATAAAACCATATTTACTGAATTAAAAAAATGTCGATCAAAACAAAACAATTATAAGAATAAATTTTAAAATATTCTTGGATTCATCTTCGATAGGCAATCTGACGGATCCGTGTTCGTTTTCTTGTAATATATAAAAATAGAATTCAATTTTAAAAAATAAGCGTAGAAATCAGGCGTTGCGATCTTAGGATATAACTATGTGGATTACTAATAAAATCATAAGCATATTATCTGGCATAAAACAGGAGAGATCATTTACCTTAAAACAGAAGGTAAGAGTGATAAATAGCAGCAATTACGAATAATTGTTATAACAATTAATACTATAATAAAATACCTATAGATTGCCCATCAGTTAATAAGGGGCTTAAAAATGTTGAGCTGTACATACAGTCAGAGCCATTTATTGCTTCGTATTAAAAGAATTAGTGAAATAAATAAAATCATAAATACTAATATAATTTCAACCCTCCACCAATATATTTACAAATATCTCAATATGTCCTAGTTAAGTACATGTAGATATAGCAAAGTGCGTACGGTTAAGGTGTCGTTATAAATTTTGCAAATGTTTATCATTGTACTGTCCGCGATTGCTATATTTAGGTGTTATATAGTTCAGTGTAGGGATATCCAACGATATTGGATTGCTTTTCGTAGGATATTTATTTTGACCTGATGTTTTTTGCATATTCAAATTCGTATGAACATTCAAACTAATCGTATTTAAGCCATTTTGGGGTTTAACACTAGGGCTTGAAACAAAGTCCGTCCATTCGTCATCATCTGCAAAAACTGGCAACTTCTTTGTCTGCAGTTGTTTAGGTTTACTCGACACAAAATCACCCCAAATGTCATCATCGGGTATTTCGTTGCGCGCAGCATTTACGTCCTTGTGTGCAGGAGAATTCAACCTGCTAGAACCTCCTGTACTAACATCGGTTTTCAAGGACTGCAGACTTTCCACGGGGTTGAATCTCGAAAGGTCTTGTAAATCGATTCCTGGATTCGGCCAATTGATCTGAGAATAACTCTCTAAAGAAAGTGGTTGTAGAATTTGGCCGGTTTTTTGTTGGTTTCTTTGTGATCCACTCGTGCTGGCGATGGACGGTTGTAGTAATGTGGTATTAATGTTATGACTTGCTGAATTTAATACTGGCGATGATTTAATACTAGCGTCTTTTAATGTTGAGGCATTATTAGTAAGTGTAAGTGGGACTGGATTCTGTACAAAAGTCTCTTTCGTCTTGGAATGTATAATTTGAGATACATCTTTACTGGTAGTAAAATTTTGTGAAGCATCAATAAAATTATTATGGTTGATATGAGGACTTTGAATTGCATTTTCTGGAGGGGTAGTAGTGGATTTTATAGTTGGTGCAGACTGGAATGTTTCGAAATCGTCATCTAAACCTTCTATTTTCGACGTGGCTTTATCTTCCTGGTTTGTGTTTAATTGGTGGTCCACTTGATTAACCGTATTAATATTTTCATTATTCCATGAAGTATTTGATATAAATTCTGAAAAATCATCAAATGTTTCTTTGACTTCGCCAGGAGCGGGCCAATTAAGTGTAGGCGCTATTGGTTCGACTTTAATTGGTTGGAGTATTTGAGTTTGATAGTTACCAGTGATGGAGGGTAAATTGTTGTCATTTGTAGCACTTGCATCAGATTTATCCACTACCTGACCTTCTGAACTAGGTACATTTTTACTTGCAACAGAACCCTTGAAGTCTTGAAATTCCCAGTATTCTTCGTCATTTTCTGATATATTCACAGGCACTTCACTTTTAATTTGGGGTTTTGATTCATCTGACTGATTATTATCTTGCAATGTTTGTGGTACTAAAACAGTTGGTCCACGATCGTAATGTATAGTTTTAGATCTAGGTGTTTCAGAGTCTGTTGGTGTAAATATATGTGTATCAGGCAAGTTAATTTGTCGGATTGGCTGCACACTTAAAGTCGATGAATATATCTTGTTCATTTCTGGTGGTATTGCATTTGTAAATACATCTAAATTTGTTGGTCTCTTTATGGTCGCAGAAGTTCCACTTTCCGTGTTACAAGCTGAAATCCGATAGCCAATGTATTAGTAATTAATATTAGTTACCTTGTCATCAAACTAGAAAATGAATTGCTTAATCATAACTATAAATATAGAGGGATATATTGCAGTTTCTGGCCCAGTAGCATGGTCTTTAAGATTGTTAATTAACAAGTTCATTGCAATAAAATGCTTAAGTTGATTATATAGCCATTTGTTTATGTGTGTCATTTTGCTCTTGTGCAAGTGCTTATTATACTATTGTAGTGTAATACTCGGTCACCTAAGTCCACTTATTAATTATTATAAAATATTTCCCAAAACTAATTACAATACACATACAGCATTAAATGGCAGTATAAAGAACATATTAAAGATGATGGTATATTACTTACGAAAACATTTAGCAATATTCTCATAAACCGTAATATTTTTCAATAAACATAGGATAAAAGGTCTTTACTTTTTAGCAGAAAATATTTCTTTCAATAACAAATCTAAGAAAACTGTTACAAAATGCACATGTAATATGCACAATTAATAAATTGTATTAATAGTGGGACTTAAGCCTATATTACTTACCATGTGTCAGTAAATCTGATATTTTGAAAGAGGAGTGTTTGTGAGCCATTTGATCTAGGGTAGCCATAAGATGTTCTAAGTCAAGGAGTAAGGCTTCAGCATAGGTGTCTATAGGATATGATTTTGGACCAAGCGGTTAGGATAAAAGTGAATGATGTGTATCCATGTGCAAGACATGCAAAAGAATTTTACAGTGGTAAGAAAAACTTCAAGAAGCTCGGCCTGTTAGTAGCATCTACAGATCTCTTTAGCAAGGCTGTACAATATTCTGTCAAGAGATAATTACTATAAACCATGTTAATATTGTGTTGTTTTAATACTTGTATAAATATTTTTAGCTTCTAAACTTGTAATAATTCAATTTAGGGCTACTGATTAGCAGCTTAGCTTTATAATCTGACATATATCTGATTAGTAGTACATACTTATTTGAATCTCAATCACTTTGTCCATTGGTATAAATAAATGAAACACTTACATTCTTGTCCATCAGATGTGAAAGGATCTGGCCAAGTTCCAATTTCTTTATTTGTGTTTTTATCTGTATTATGGTCCTCAGAATTTGTAGCATTTGTTGCCGTGAAAGGTTTTTGGGGCTGAAGTGGGGCAACTGTTAAATTGACTGCATATTTTGGCATACCATTATTCCACTTGGGCCCAAACAACTAAAAAAAATATGTAATTATAAAATATGTAACTCTGGTAAAATAAAAATAATTGAAATAACTTGAAGAGACTTATCAATTATTGTTCAAGTATAATAAATATAAAATGTTGTCTTACTATGTTTCGTGAGTCAATACACAAAGCTTTTAAAAGTGTTTTTTGCCCCAGAGAATTATTCCAATTAACAATGTAGGGTTGTCTGATATCTGTGTCAACCAAATGACCCCAAGTTTCATTGAGCAGTAAGTCAACCTTGCCCTCGAAATCTCTGTCGCATTCTGAAATTTCTGAAGTGAATATGGAGCTAAGCACACTATTTATACTCTCTATGATTTGAACTTCACTTTCTGGAGAAATGTTCAAAACTGACACATTTTGAGGAGGTTCATTTTTACAGACTGTGATCTCTGTGTCTTCATTGTAAGAAGATTTGAAGTCATCAAAATCGCCAAAATCATCATTCTCATCACTTTGTGTATGCTCCAATACAATCTGTGTTTGGTTGTCATCAAAATCATCAGTCTTTGTGGGTTTATTGTTATCATCATCATCGAAATGTGCAGTAAATTCACCAAATTCGCTATTTTTAGAGACTTCACTTTCCCATGGATTATCACAATGTTCAATTGTAGCAACTGGATTATTTTCAGAAGATATAAATTGAAAATCATCAAAATCACCAAAATCATCATTTGCCAAATTATCTAATTTGCTCTCCAAAATATTTGTATTTTTTTGATCCAACTCAGTTGTAGCATATTCAGGCACCTCAATAGTATCAGAACAAATAGGATCGATTTCCTTACATTCTGTTTCTATTTCTTCTGCATTTCGTTCACCACCATCTATATCAAAAGTATCATGTACATCTTCCTTAGAAGCAGATTCGTCCACATATGATTGAGTATTTTCTACAAATTGATATTCATCATCATTTACTAAAGTGACTATAGGAAAGTCCTGGGTCACAGGTGGTTCTGGGTCAATATCTTCATTCTTATCAATTACTGCTGTAACATGTATTGATGTGTTATCTTCTTTGTTAGAACAATTAAATCCAGATGGTTCTATGTCACATTTTTTTATACTTGGCTCGTTATTAGCCACATCATTTTGGTCTTCTACTTTTAAATTCAAATCCTCTTCTATGTCTTCAAATCCTAATTTATTTACACTGGAACTGTCACTTTCAGGTAAAATACTAATATTATCTGTCTTTTCTTCTAATAGTTCATTATGTATTTTGATTTCAGTCTCTTTACTGATATCTGGGGACCATGTGCCTTGTTCCATATTTGCAGAAGTAGATGTGGGGTATATATAGTTTGAATATGTTCCATAATTGTAACCATTTGCATCGTCATCATCTTCTTGTGATACTGGAAAAAAACCGTGACATCCGATATCAGAACTTATTATACTATATAATAAATACAGATCTTAAATTGCTACCAATATGTTATTGAATAATAAAATTAAATCTAAATTAAAAGGAATATAAACAAGGGTAATAAATACATTAGATAAATTAATAAAACTAAAGTACCATTTGTTCAATAAAATTAAGTGGATGGAAGCGAACTAAGGACATCCAAAATAATTAGGTTAATTGATAATGTTGTTGTGGATATTAAATTTACTTGGACCATCGAAAATTTGGAAAGTTGATGTTTGGAAATTTGGAGCATTATGACGGATCTTTATTTAATTTACATATTATGTATGTATGATAATATTTTAGTGTTTAGGAAGACATCAAAACAATTTGATAAATGAGTTTGATGAATAATTCTATTGACCTATAAAGTTGCCAAATTAAAGGGTACAAAGCAAATGATGTTATAAGGCAAATATTTGCAAAATAATCCAAAAGATTATGCAAGTATTTTTAGCTTTAAGGAAAACAACTAACAATAAATATATACTAACATTTACTTGTGTAAGTTAGCTATGCTAGCTATGCTATGCATGCTAAGCATGAACATAGACAAATACACATTAATTCAACTACGAAAAGGAATAATGTAAGGAATATGTTAAAGGTATTTGAAATTTGAAACTGATATGAGAATCAAAGTGAAACAAAGACACAATAACTTGTGAAGGTCTCAACATCACTAGAATGAGTTCAAGTGTTGGGTTTACGATTACAAGCAATAATGACACGTTACTTACAGTTGTATTGTATATCAAAGTCTTCAGTATCTCTATCATCCTCGCACTGGTCAGGAGGTGGAGGAGTGCTACAGACGAGTGGTGGAATTGACATTCTTCAAAAAACACGGAAATTCTGTTTGTAGAATTTTACATACAACTATCCCAGCACTTTCAAACACATCTGAATGCCTATACAATTGATATGGATTCACCTCTAATATAATTACATGCGATTAAAAATGACTTTAAAGCTCGGACAGCTGTTCATAATAATTGACAAAATTTCCTTTTTACTACAAATGAACGACGACAACCACGGTTGACAAAACGACAGCTGTCACATTTTTATTAGTTTAGAAATATTGCTAGAATTAATAATATATATATTGCCAGGCATTAAAAAATTACAACTGTACTCTATGACTTACAGCCAAGAAAACAGATAATTAATGTTTACTGGAGAATTACTACATATTGCACTCTTCAGCACAGATTAGGCGAGGTTTGAATTTAGTAGGGTTTTTTTTTTGTTTTTTGCAATCATCTTCGTCATATTAATTCATGAGCTATATAAACTACATTTGTGTCATTAGCTGTATAAAGTTGATACCTTTGAGTCCTTTGACTCTTGCACCTCCGCAAAAAAAAACGAGTCTTGTTTCGTTGTCGGCTCTGTCTGTCGTCGCTGTCGGCTTTTGCATGTATCTTTTAGTTTTTTACGTTGTTTAGTTAATGATTTGTTTAATTCTAGATTTGTATGGTGTTATTGAAGAATCTAAATAACGATTGCGTACCAGTCGGGCGCCGATTATTCGTACTGTGAGGATTTTAATTTGAACTGTTTGCTTAACTGTATTTTAATACAATATTGCTAAAAAGATTGTTTTTTTCTGATTTGAACGCAATCTGACCATCTATTGATTTAATTTTTTCCTTATTTAATTAGCAATTTCATTGTAAGTCAGTGGTTTTACTGGTTTTGGAAGTTGAACTTTTCAGCAGTGAGAGTGCTGTCAATAACCTTTGACATGTGTCATTTGCTTACGTGTCAGCTTCTTATTCCTATTGAGCGAGTTGATACCATATTTTTTCTGCAATAACGAAGTTACTGCCGGATAATTAATTTAGCAAGCATTTCAACCTATCGGTATGTTTCAAGTGTGGAGCGTTTTGCCCTAATACTTTACGAATTTAGTGATTTCAGTGTAACTTCTAGTTCGTGATGTATTATTTTAACATCGTAAATTAATTTGTTATATATTTCTTTATTTGCATTTACACGGGTCGCAGTAGCGGTTGCATGTCGTGCAGCTCGGGAAAAATCGATTGTAATAGATAGTAAAGAACTAAATCAAGGAGAACTTTAATAATAATAATTAATTGTAATAATTACTTTATGTTTACTTACTAAACCTCAAAGCCGGTATATTAAATATCAATATTTGGTCTTATAAAAACTATTGGTATTTGTTACCTGTTATTCCTAGCCAGAATTTTCATTTTGCAGTAGATAAGCATATGCAGCGGGTCCTATGGAGCTGCAAGCATTGCTAGTCCTCTTTGGAGTCGGGGTGGCTGGAATTGCAGTAGTCCTGCTAATGGGACTGTTCTCAGCATCAGGGACCAGCTATGAAGAAGCAATAGCCCAACAACGCCGAGCCACCACAGAACTCCTTGCTCTGGCTGACAACAAAAGTAAATCTAAGAAGAGCAACAAGAAAGCCAATAAGAAGGTAAGGTTTTTCTTATAAGGATTATTACTCACATTTACAACATATCAGAATATCTAACGAAATAGTTCAATAATAATCAAGCATTTATTATTCAAATTAAAAAGATTTTCATTCAAACTGTATATTAATTATAATCAAACTACAAAGTCCAGCAATAATTAGCAGATGTTAATATGTAAATAATTGCAGTGTCCACATGGATATCCTTTTATGTTATTTATGTAATAATTGTAGTTAGCAAAGAAAGAGAAGAACAAGGACAATGCAGCAGCAGCTACAGCTAGTGAGCCAGAGAGTGAGGCACCAGCTGAGAGTGGAGTGGAAGATGAGACTCCTGCCACCAAGCCTCATGTAGAGTTCTGCCCACCTGTGGTCGTTGAGGTGGCGTCTGATACACCTCCTAATATTAAGGTAAATAATCAATTATTTATAGGGCAATGGGTTGTAAAAAGGGCTTAAAATATTGGTATTGGCATTATGGTTCTTGGTAGCTATGGCAGTATGCATATATTTATTTTAAATATATACAACTTTCATATGCTCTTTCTATTGCATGCATTTCAACTATCTATACAAAACACATGTTGCTTTCTTCTGTAAAAATAATTTATACAAAAGAACTATCTTTCAGCATATAATTGTCATGATTCTGTAGTGAAATGTACAGTACTTTTATACACAAACACACACACATCTTAATGCCAAATCCCTAACGGGGTAGGCAGTATATACAGTACTTTTATATCCCCTATTATATATATGTACAATTTGTAGGTATAACATTATGTGCATGTGAACTTGGAGTATATTAAGCTGTGCTAGTAAAATGTTAATTGATATGTACATAAGACTATGCCAATTTAAATTTAAGGAATAACAGGGACGCTAAGATTTTCTGGAATATTTGCTTGTGCAATTTATTATTCTAAGTATTTATCGCATCACAATAAAAATGAACAATGTTATGAACTCAACACATTACTGAAATTTCATAAATCATCATATATCATAATCATAATCATTCAATTTACATTCCATAAACAAAAAAATATGAGTATTCAATGTATAGTATGAGTATTCAATGTAATTTTAAACAAATTTCTAAAATCCTTTGGAGTATTTATTGATATTTAATCATTTATATTTTGCTTTTATAGGAATTGTTTGAAACATTTCGAAAAGCAACAAAATAATACTGTGACCATTACCAAAGCCAATCATTTTTAATTTCCTCCTCTATTTCACATTACAGTAATGTGGTGGAGCATGTTAGTCAGGAGTCCTGTTTATTCTAGAATGAATAATTAATTATGTTTCGTACATTTTGCCAAGTAATGTCCCTTATCTTTTATACTAATTGTGCTTTATTTATACGTAATTAAATGAATCAGAGTCATGATAATAATTATATACTGGCACTTTAGGTTTAAATTTTAACTGAAAAAGGGTGTACAAAAAAGGGCTGATATTTGCCTACAACATACTTTCAAAGATATGTAATACATTTCCTAACATATCTAGATCTGTTTTAGACAGATAATTACTTTAACAATGTGGACAATAAGATCTGGTTATAAAATTGTTCACTGGTACAAAAGTTACAAGTAGATAGTTTACACAAGTGTTCTATATTGGATATGACGTAAATAACAAATTGCATCCACACGTATTTTATGAATTTAAATATATTACATTACGTACATATATTTATGTTTACACAAGTTCTGTGAACTGATTTTAATTGTCTTTTATTTATATTTCAATCTCATTGACGTGTCGGATTTTTAGAATTGTAACAAATTTTGACAAAAATACAATCGATAATCTGGTGCTGATGACGTAGTTGATGCGGGATGTGCGGGCCATTGGCATTTCCCTCTGAAATTCATGAAATAATTAAATTACTTTAACATATTTTAAAGTTTACTATTTGATCACTAAGACTTAGTTTTATACGTAATTAAATGATGAATTTAACCTGTCGGGTCGTCGTGATGAATTTAACCCGCGAATTACTGTCTGAGACAGAGGGCACGTTCGGTCCGCGGCACGCAAATATGATTTATTTATACTGTTCTGCGACAAGCAATTTGTTTAGTTGTCTTTGTAGACGTTTATGGCACCGAAGGTAAATAGAGAAATGGGAGCCTAAGAGTAAAGTAGAAAGTTGTATTAAGATTGTCCAAGACAATGTAGGCATCTTAAGTTTATGACAATTTTTAATTAGTATTAATTTTTAAAGACAATACATTTTCTTTTTATAATAAACAGGGTATTATATATAAGTCATTTACTTATAAGAATTATCATACAGTCCTGATTTAGGCTTCTCTTATCGGGATTATAATTTCTTTAATATGTGATATCGATTTTGCCATGTACTTTCACAATTAGTAAGCATTACTAGTAAGTAATGCTCTTAAAATTAAATCCAACTCCAATTTTCACCAAACATCTCTAGAGGCCAGATATACAGTGCTCCCAATGATAAGTAATGCAAATATAATGCGTGTGATAAAAATTTCTCGTACTAAACACTTGATTCAGATGGCAGACATTGCAATCTAAACGATCCCGCTTCAAATCTTTGTGTATAAAAATCTCGTGTCATGATGATAGTCTTCGTAAAATATAGGCTATATTTTATTCTGAATAACGTCCTCAGTAACTACTGCCAGGACAATGTCTACCAGGTCAGCTAGAATTTATTTATCTTGTGCACATACAATGATAAATACTGCATATAAGGCTATTTATAAATATAAGATTTAAGTTAATTATAGTTGTTTTTTGGGTACCAATACGATAGGTACATAATAAAAGGCATAGTAACATACATTTAAATTGTTATCGCAAAATATTCAAAACAATCAAGTCACGTTTGGTGTGACGATGATATAAAATTTAATATCGTACATGTTTTACAAACCAATAAATTTGCATAATTATTATTTATCAGCGCATTCCGTATCGGCTGGAACGTTCAGAGAACAAGAGAACTTTTAGTGGAAGAGCCCATGACACTAAACCTAGTCTGATAAGACTCCCAGACGAGATGTGTATAGTCAGTCACGTTATTAACGGGG
>DWNR01002109.1:0-13617 GCA_018250455.1 Polygonus leo | reverse complement strand
ACCTAGAAACTTGAAATTTGGTACAGGGGTTCCTTTCATGATCTAAGTGAGCACTAAGAAAGGATTTTACGAAATTCCACCACCAAAGGGGTTTTCGACTTCTACGCGGACAAAGTCACGAGCAAAAGCTAGTTGAATCATAATTTGAAGATATTTTATTTAAGAAAAATATGAAATATTACTAATTAGGAAAAAATAAAGACTTTTTTAAAATCACTGACTATTAATAACTATTCTATTAATTATAAATCATGGATACATTGTTAAACGTGGTAGTGTAAACTACGGAATGTTTACTGTGGAATTAGCTACACTGCGTATTAAAATAATGATGTATTCAAAATGTGTATATATATTCAAAATGTAGTATATATTCAAAATGTAAAAAAATTGGGTAATTTTAGAGGCGGATCGAAGAGATAGTTCGATAGGAAAGAACCCTCATAAGCGTGAAACTATTATTGTGTTTAAGGACCGATTATATTAAGGATTTATGTTTAAATAATGAGTATATTCCATAACTTTTAAAGAAAATACGTCGCTTTCGATATAACTCGTATTTTTAAAATAATGACAATTTAATTAAATTTTAATACATATTTTAATCTCACCTTATAAAATATTCTATTAATTATTTAAAATTAATGACGTAATAATAATAAAATCATTACTTGAAGATATTATATGAAGGAAGAAAAATATGAAATATTTTAAAATATGAATTATTAAAAAATCAAGGCGTTTTAAATCACTGACTATTAATGACTGTTCTACTTATTATAAATCAAAGATATAATATGTTAAACGTGTTACTTCAATATTATTTATGTCGTCAACAAACAGGGAAACTTCCCTTTGATCATTCCTTACTTCATTAACTCAGGAATGTTTACCGTGGCATTAGCTACTACGCATTAAAATAATGACGACATTCTGTTAATTTCGAGTAATTTAGAGGCGGATTCGATCAGAAATTTCATAATTAAACTATCGGCAGTTTAATGGTAGTAAACCCCTGTAAAGCAATTCTTGTGTTACGATTTGGAGAGGCGTGGTTGCCGGTAATATTTATACTCGAGGCGAACATCTTAGTCCTCAGGGGTAGCAACGCATCTGTGATCAAACTGCGGTATGATTTAAACATACTTGGAGGCTACCGATGTCCATGGACGGCATTGACCACGTACCATCAGACTGCATGTTCGTTTGCTACCTTTAAACGATAAAAAGTCTTCGTCAGGAAAGGTGTCATAAACGTGAAGCAATGTGTTTCAGCTTAAGAGAATGTTGTTACCGGCTATATTTACACACGAAGTAAATATTTTAGTCCTCAGGGATAGTCGCATCTGTTAACCTCTTGTGCAATTTAATTTAACTTGTGGTAGCAAATATCCATGAGCGGCAATGACTACTTACCGTCAGGTGGACTGCATACATGTTTGCTCGTTTGTTACCTTTATGTCTTTACAGTAAAGCAAATAGGAACAGTGAAAGTAGTCTTTTTTGGCATAAAGGTAGCAAACGAGCGTTCAGTCCACCTGATGGTATGTGGTCACTGCCGCCCATGGACATATTAGTTATCAAATTACTGCGATTGAATCATACCAGTGGTTGACCACAAATACCTTGCTACCCCTGAGGACTAGGATGCCGCATATTCGTAATCAACTTACTACGATTGTATCGTACCTGCCACTGTTGACCACAGATGCGTTGCTACTCCTGAGGACTAGGATCTTCGTCTTGTGTGTAAGTATAGCCAGCAAGCACGCCTCAAATCGAAACACAAGAATTGCTTCACGGCGGATTATGAGGGTGGCGGTGGTACGTCCTCAGTCAAACGACACGAGTTCTACCACCTGGCAAATTATTGCGACGGTTCTTATAACACTATATTTATATAATATACATATACCACATTTTTTTCCGAGTTAATATGTGTTTATCTAAATTTCAAAAACACATACAGGTTTTAAAATGGTGCTCATTTTTGCCGTGTTACGGTTATTTTCTATCAATTTCCTTTTCGGTCGTTAAGTTGTGATTTAACTCGTTTGGTATTGAAATTATTTAGTACTAGCTGTGCCCGCGGCTCCACGCGCTCCCCTCCTTTTAGGGGTTGAATTTTTATGGCCTAAAACACGGCCGGGGATCGTCTCGCCAGATTAGTCAAGTTGGCATCAAAATCCGTTAAGCCGTTTTTACGTGATGCGCGGTCAAATAAACAGACAAACAGATAAACAGATAAACAGATAAACAGACAAACAGACAAAAATTCTAAAAACTGTTGGAACGTGTTCTGTTGTCGATCCTAAGTATCCCTAGCCAACTTTTTTTTAAATATATTCCATGTACAGACTTTCGACGCTCTTTAGCTTTATTATATGTATAGATATATATATATATATATAGTTTAAAGGTATTAGATAATATTAATACCAACCAGAAGTAGTCCTAAAGAAGTCCTCGTATATTCCATTAAAAGCGAAGTGAAGAGGACTAGGAGTTCACAAAGCGATTTAGTTTCTTAATATTAGTATTACTTTAAAACTAACTGAAGGAATAAACAAGTATTTCTTACTCGTATATTCCATTAAAAGCGGAGTAAAGTGCGTCTCCCAAACGTCTCTTTCCTAGATACGTATCGTACTCTTTGAATGCGGCGTATCTAACATTCTTGTGACGGAGCTGCATTTGTCTTCTGTTTTATGCCAGATGTTATGCGACTTGTGCTTGAGAGAGCTATTTTGTAGTGAAAGACCTTTGTAGTATTCTATATCAGAAAAGGAAAGGATTTTTGGTTTGGCAAAGCAAGAACTATTTGTTCTCATATTCTACGTAACTGTGGGCTATAAAAATGAAAAAAAAAGAACTGGAATTATAACTACAAACATAACCAAAGTACTTGTATCATATTTTTATAGTATAAGGTAGTAGAAAAATATCAAATTTTAAATCCTACTTATGAAGCTAGGCAATTTCTTAAAATGCAAGATTTCTAGAAGAACGGATATTGCGACAGGAGCTAAGAATACTTTCTTCCTAAAAAATGCATTTTTTGAATATACTCGTATTGATTGGAAAGACCAAGAGAAAAACCACAATAAAAAAGATTTTCAAATAAGTAATCATAAGTCATTTCGAATTCGGTCTGCGTGGTGGACGGTATCCTAAATCTTCCGTACCCTGCAGTGCGACCCTAATGTATTGTCATGATGATGTCAGGGTACGATTTAAAGCTGGCATCGCTTACCTTCACAATAAATATAAACATGGACGTGATATATTTTAGAACACTGTTCGTGAAAGCCCAGCGAGGGTGTAATTCCCAGTCCGACAGATTGATTTACGGTCGCGACTGTCTTGGTAGTCGGGGTACAGAGGGGTTGTGTTTTGTACCTATATAAAGAAAATTCTTTTAAATTTGCTGCTCAAAACCAAAATCAAAATTAAAAGGTCTTTATTTGGAACGAGCTACTGCCTGTGGCTTCGTACGCTATATTAGGCAATTTTAACAAAGGTAGAAACTACATTTTTGTTTTTAATTGACATTACGTTTTTATTTATAATCAGATTGAAATGAAACAAATACCAAATGTTAAGTGAAGTTTGCCACAATACTTAAGTGAAAACCGCATTCGAATCAGTTCAGCCGTCATCGAGATTAGCGGGAATAAACACACAGACAGACCGACAAACGGAAAATAAAATCTTAAAATCATTGATTTGGGTTCTTTTCCTTAGTAAAGACCCCAAGTATCGATCTTTATATTTATATCTTTCAAAAACAGAAGTCGATTAGTTACAAATGTATTATATGTAAAGATATATAGATATAGATAGATAGAAGAAGATACATTTTAATCGTATATGGACACTTGTTACTAACTCAAGTGCGATTGAATCGTATCTCAGGTTGACAATAGATGCGTTATGACGTCTAAGATGTACGTCTATAGCCGGCAACCACGCCTCTCAAAACTGAGTGCAATAGTTGCTTCATGGAGGATTTCAATACATGTAGAATTCCTTCCGAACATCAAAGAATTGTTTTTTCGGATTTTTTGGAAGATTTGAAGTTAAAACTTTAGAGGTGTACAAAAAAACTAAAACAAATTGTTTAAAATCATAACTTCCTATAATCTCATCATCATCACAACCCGTTACCCCAGGAGGTGACCTGAGCCTGGCAGGTCTCCTCTTCGAATGCGAAAAATCCGAATCTTAATCACTAAGTCTGCTTAGTATGCGAATCACTGCGATATATGAAAATAGATTCCAAGTTTTTCTTCTCCAAAATGGAAATGAAAATTTTGTAAATTGACAGATCTGAAAGAAAGTGGAGAAAAGCCATTGAAACGACACTCACGATGAGTCGCCATTACAACCGTTCCTCTTAACGATAAAACAAAAATTCGTGTTCTGCCGCACTTGAAGTGATTGAGTCGACACGGATGGCATTATTGTTCACGATCGTGATGACCTGCTCGGCTCAGAGTGACATGTCCCGTTCCACTTGAATGTCAAAAGAATTCCGCAATGAAGTGCCTATCTATTATTGGTCTAAACATACAGCTTTGTAACGGATAAAGAGATGGATGGATGTCCATACATCCGTATTATAGTAATTATTGTAGCTGGCCAGCTACCTCTTAGTAATACGTTCCCCGTTGGCACCCTTGGAGTTCGACACCATCAGTACCGTTTCAGTTATAGACGAACAAAAATGCGTATTTAACGGCTTAACTTGAAGTACGGGTCTTTTGTGATTCTGATTGAAACGACACAGATGACTTTATTGTTCATGACCGCGATGACCTGCCCGTTGACGGCTCGGAATGACATGTCCCTTTCCACTTGAATATCAAAAGAATTCGGCAATGAAGTGCCTTTTTATTATTAGTCTCTTTATCTGTTACTAGCCTTGTTACAGATAAAGAGACGGACGGATGAACAGCGAACTATTAGTAATACGCTCCCCGTTGAAACCTTTTGGATTCGAAACCATCATTACTTTTCTATTTACAGATGAATAAAAATGCGTATTTAGCCGCTCCACTTGTAGTGTAGGTTTTTCGTAGTTTTGATTAAAACGACGGAGATGACATTTTTGTTCACGACCGCGATGACCTGGCCGTTGATCGCTAGGAGCAACAGTTACCTTTTCACTTGATTATCAAAAAGATTTTTATTTTTTAATTGTCCCTTATAATGGATATACATATACAACAGCAACAACAACGATACAACCCAGGGCAGATGGGCAGCTGCCTCTTCGTCATACGGTGTCGTTGGCGCCCTTTGTGTAGGAGGCATCGGTACCGTTCTACTTAACGAAAAAAATAAAAATGTATATATTCCCGCTCCAAATGAAGTTTTGGTCCTTTGTGGCTTCGATTGTAACGACACAGATAACATTATTGATTACGATCGTGACGACCTGAGCGTTTGGTGGTCAAAAGCAAAGCTAGTTAATAAAAAAATGACGCACACGGAGGTTTTGTAGCATAGTTATACCAAATGTTTTGGAACATAATGAATAGCTTAGGAATATTGACTGAATCGGCAGCGAATCTAGTGGGCGTAGCTTCATTATCATTTGTACATTTTTTTTCGTACAGTAATGTTTGATACGGCATTCAAATTACAGTAGTAGTATGCGACGGGTTATTAAGAAACTTTAAACGGCTATATTGACCTTCACTGTACCATGATTTGTAATCTTACTTTTAAGATTATTTTAAAAAATATTTTTTACTTTTCAGTTCGATGAGCATTATAGCGTGTTTTAGTTTTTTTTTTTTAACTAAATTTATTTTCTATATTAAGTTCGATTTATCGGTAAAAATAAAATTTGGTAAAAATAAGCCACTTGTTCTTAGGCCAAAGGAGAGTTACAAAACCATAACACACAAACATACAAACGAAGCTAATAAAAGGTGTTAAAAAGTAAAATGATCGACGATTCGTACGGTACTTTAACTTGTTATTGTCTCATGGATGTGCACTTGAGGAAGTACACAGGATATTACTCCACTGTGATGGTGGCGGTAACAGGCTTCCGACGGCTTAAATGACTACGGTGGGAGTGGTTTGCGTAAATGAAAATAGGTACTGCATGAATACTTGTTATATTTGCAGGCTATACTTATATACGAGGCGAACATCTTAGTCCTCATGGGCAGCAAAGCGATCAAATTCAGGTATGATTAAATCGAACTCGTATTATTAATGTCCATAGGCGGCACTGACTTACCATCAGGTGGACTGCATGATCGTTTGCTACCTTCATTCGGAAAAAAAATAAAAAAAAGATAGATCAGTGACATTATACGCAATAGATAAGTTACATCTATAATACTTTACTATTGAAATGTGTGCCAATTCGTATGAAGTTGGCAACATTCTAGTGGAAATCATTTTCTTAAGTACATTCCAACTGCCAATACATACCTAATACGTTTTTTTATAACTTTTCCAGTCATCTAGTTGTGTCATGTTTTTCTTTTAGTCTATACTCAGTAGTATTGAAAATATGATGAATATGGTGACGAGATGCTTCTGGACATTATCATTAAGACTACCCAATCCAACTGCGTGATTTAACGTGGTTCATAGAAATTCATTTTTTTAGCAGTTTTGATACATTTTTTCATAACAAATCGAATTCAATATAAAATTACTACACAAAAGGGCTGTTCTACACATTAGTTAAAAACTTTTAATAGGCAATTAATATCTGTGTTCGTGAGCGGGGAGCGGCGAATTGTTAGATTATCCTGCGGGAACCTCCAAAAGTTTGCACGTTTCCACAGCTTAACGAGACCTTGAGTGATATGGAAATGATTTCTACGATGTCATTGGCTTTGTTTGAATTTGTAATGGTTAAGTCTACTTAGATTTCCAGGTATTCATTTTAATTCCTGTAGGAACAATAGTGTATAAACCAAATTTAATTCAAGGAAATTAATTATACACGAACTCCTTAGTTAAATGTAATAAGATAGAAGAGGTGAAGTTTTGAATCTGTGTACCTTTCGCTTTTGGCCTGTTGTTTATTAACAATTTACAACGGATAGCCACGACCGTAAATATATTTTACGGTCTCGGCTATCCGTTTGTGGAAATCTCTTCCCGTCTCAATTCGCAACACTCAATCTCTCTATTCCTTTAAAAAATAATTAAATCCCACTACGAGCAAACTAACAAACTCTGTTTCACTTTTCTAATCTTCCTTTTCGTGTTTCCTTCCTTATGATAACTCCTCACCGCTAGGTTGTCTGGAAAAGATCGCTATTTAGCGAAAACATCGCCTTTTTTAATGTATCTTGATTATGTGTTTTATAATGTTTTAATTGTGTTGGGTACAATAAAGTGTATTATTATTATTATTAATTTGCCTTACAGTTGAAACTTGTCTCCCAGTCACACTTATAAAGCCGGCGACTATCTTAGCAAGGCAGTGGCAGAACATATGTGGTCACGCTTAAGTTGTAAGTTGTACTTAAGTTGAACTTCAAACCAAGCTTATCCATGGTCCACAGGGAGCTCTTATCATGAAGTGAACTCCATGCACGGATTTCACTGGAAAAAAAATAGAGAAATATTTTGCAGCTAATTAAGCTAACAGGAATTAGTCGGCAACATATGTGAATCGCTACAACTGGTGCCGCGACAGTCCAAACATTAGACCAACTTTAAATATATGTATATCCTACTAATATTATAAACGCGAAAGTTTGTAAGTATGGATGGTTGTTATTCTTTCACTTAAAAACTACTGAATGGATTTTAATGAAACTTTACAATAATATAGCTTATATTAATTTGCCTTACAGTCGAAACTTGTCTCCCAGTCACACTTATTAAGGCGGCGACTATCTTAGCAAGGCAGTGGCAGAACATATGTGGTCACGCTTAAGTTGTACTTAAGTTGAACTTCAAACCTGACTGAGCCTAATTAGCTTATCCATGGCCCACAGTGAGCTCTTATCATGAAGTGAACTCCATGCACGGATTTCACTGTAAAAAATAGAGAAATATTTTGCAGCTAATTAAGCTAACAGGAATTAGTCGGCAACAGATGTGAATCGCTTCAACTGATGCCGCGACAGTCCGAACATTAGACCAATTTCAAATACATATATATAAATCCTACTAATATTATAAGCGCGAAAGTTTGTAAGTATGGATGTTTGTTACTCTTTCACTTAAAAAGTACTGAATGGATTTTAATGAAAGTTTCATTAAAATCCATTCAGTTCTTTACAATAATATAGTTTATACATCAGAATAAATCATAGGCATACATTCTTTTCATATATTTTTTTAAGTTAGAAAAACGTTTGCGCGGTCAGCTAGTCATGTATAATTTAGTAATCAACATGAGATATTGCTGCAAAATGCCGAATAATAGCTTGGAACTGTAGCACTTAAATCAAAAAAAAAACACGTCTTTTCAAAAATGAAGAAGTGCTTGGCAAACAACAAGCAAGTAATGATATTAAACTTAGATATGGGTAAACTCATATGACACTCACATATGTGCTCCTACTTATAGCTGTGGATACACCTAGGGATGGGAAAAATCACATATCATGTTAAAAAGTTCTTAATATCGATACACGCATCGTTAGACAGTATTGCTTTCTACAATAGCATTTCTTCAGTTTTTCCATAGACATTGTCGATAATATTAATATTATTGTATACATTATTATTGCTATTCGATCTTACAATATAACACTGATGATCGGACGATGAAATCATTGGATGGAAAACAACATCAGATTCTGTTTACAGTTTTTAATATATAATCCTCCATACATCTTCACATAAACACCCTCATGTATAGTGTTTCGATTTGGAGGGGCGTGGTTGTTGGCTATACTTAAACGCGAGGTGAATATCTTAGTCCTCAAAGGTAGCAACGCATCTGTGGTCAACCTTAAGTACGTCTAATTGTACTCGGGGATGATCCGTAATGTCCATTGGCGGCGGTGGCCACTTACCATCAGGTGGACATTTGCTACCTAAAGATGATAAAAAAACATCAAAAGTGGGAAATCGTAACGAATCCCTTTCAAAAGTTCACATTTAACTACAGTATCTGTACTCGATAGTATTGATAATATCGTCCTTTATAATATTTCTAATGTTCCTTCCATACATATTCTAAATGTTATTTGCAGCGTTGTAAAATTCCAATATTATTTATTTTGACCAGATTATCATCAGTTTTCTAGTGATAATATTGAAAACCTATTTATCGATAGTCAATCCGCATATACAACACTAGTACCTACTTATAGATATCGATACATTAGTTGGGGCCGCATCGAATCTCGTTCAAAATCTCGTCAACCCTCATGGCGTTCGAATGTCATGATTGATACGCTTGGGTACATCACCGATGCATTGATCGGTTAACGGAACTTTAATAGATAGGGTTAGATAGACAGAGACAGCTAAACCAAGTAAAATTTATATTGGAGACCGGGCAGACTTTCTTTCTTTAAAAAGAACTCGACAACTGCACCAGATGTTTGGTTCCCAACTTACCTTTCGGTGGACTACTTGCTCGTGCTACCTTTTTGCCAAAAAATCGGTTAAGTTATGAAAGTGGAAGAAGCTAGGCAAGTATATAGGAACCGTGCCATTTGGCACTCGATACTTTCTGGCTACCCCGTTAGGGATTTGGCGTGAAGATGCGTGTGTGTGTGTGTATCGGTTAAGTTCGACTTGAACTTGTACTCAGGGCTCCGTACCAGCAGATGACGTTATTGGAAATAATATTTTTTTTAGTAATTTTGTGATTCAGCTAAAAACACGCCAGAATTACCGATATGGGAGCGCTCTTTTGCTTTTTTTTTAATTTTTTCATTGTAGCTGCTGTGTAAAAAATTTAAGTGTCTTAACGGTTACTATTATCCATACGGTTACTAGTATCCATATTCTGTAAAAAATTCAAGTGTCTTAACGGTTACTGTATAAACTACATTGCTTGTCATTTACGGTTCATGAGATGTTACAGTCCCTGTTACAGACGGACAGACAGACGGAGAACGAAGTATTAGTAATAATCGTTGACACTCTCTGGGTAGGAAAGCCTTAATCCATTTTGTTTGTAGCTAGTGAGTATATTGAATTGATTTTGTGCCAAAAACTTTAAATACATTGTCCGAATCTTTACGTAGTCGTTGTTATTTTCCAGAGAAATGAATGCAATGTATTTTTGGATACGGACAAAGAAACATTAAACTGTTAATAATGCAGGGAAAATACGCGTTCGTTAGCATCCGTATGCATAAATGGATAAACCTTGCTGAATGGCAAAGAATAATTATACTAGATAAGACATACTACCTATCGCATCTAAAAGAAGATTCAATCCATTGAATCTGGAATGAACCGTGTATGGTTCTCTCACACTCACAAAATATCATTAAAACCGAATTGAGATTAGAGAATTGCAAGAATCCCTCAATAGTAGCTCCAACTAACGAATCCAATATAAAACATTTGTTTATTTGATTGAAAGCTAATTCTTCGAAGTACTATTAATACTAAAGTAAAAACGGCGTGAGGGGTCTATGGACCTCCGATCGAAACGAAGATCCTTTATTAATTATATTTTTTAAACATTAATTATATATTTTTTAAAAAGTAACAGAAGTTAAGATATATTTAACGCCGCAAAGGGAACTCGAGTATAACCGAAGAGAGCCGAAGAGAAGGGAGCCGCCTTATCTTTCGGTGCGTGCGTATCGAGAAAAAGTCTTGTTACTCTTTTTTTGATCTTGCAGTAACCTCGTTCCAAAAAAGTTTAATTAATAACAAATGAAAGCAGACCTTGTCTTTAAATAAAAATGGTCGGATCCAAAATTATTCTCTCTCAAGATTTCTGAAGTTGGACCAAGTTACACATAATGTGTAACGTTTAAGTAGCATTAACATTAGCGTGGAGGAGCATCGTAATACAGTTTTTATGTCCTAAGCAATATAGAAGAAGGGTATGCTATTTACTTCTTAAAAATGTTAAGCTTCTGTGGAATAGTATTCTATAAAATAGCGGAGTAAAGCCGCGGGGCATTAGCTAGTATAAACGTAATGGTGGAGTCCAAAACACTTCGCTTTAAGGGTGTTTAAGAAAACGCGTTACCAGAACTATGCGCGGCTTTGTTTTGTAAATGCATTTTAGCAACGCCACGAAATTCACTAATAAAATCCTAATGAAACATTTGCGCTAACAGAATTAGTGCACTCGCAATTTTACTTTGGGAATTCCCCAAGCTTTACTTTACTAGCTGCGAATATTCCCGGATAGTAGAATGGGAATTTACCCCTCACTGCTTTCCACACGTCTGAGCATTTTCATGTAAAGTTGCTAAAAGTTGCACGCTACGGATATGTATAGTACTGTATACTTGCACGTGGGTATTTTGTAGTTTATTAGTATCTCAGGAATTCTCTTACATCTTTTTCTTACTCTTTTGTATGTACTTGCACCTATTTCATAGTATCTGAGAACCGACAGGCGTTGTCCTGCCTTTACTATAAATATCATTAGAAAAAAAGTTAAGTTGATATGGTTACAATGGAAAAGTTTTTTCGAATCGCCTAATTTTCTTATTTTCTTTATTTTTTTTTGTTTAATAAGAACCATGTTCTGGCAATAAGAAACACAACAAAAAAGAATTAGCGAAATCCGTCCAGTCGTTCACGCGTGATACCATGGACTAGGAAAATAGGGATTCATTTTTATATATATAGATTTTTTCATATTCTTGTGAAGTTCTTGTTATTGCATATGTTAGTATCACGGTTATAAACAACAATACAATACAATCGTACAATCAGTGATACTGTAGTAAGATTTCAGCCTCTCGTACTGTGGTATAAGGTTACGTTCATAGTTTGCATATTGGTGACAATAACTGGTTGGTGGTACTTATGATGATCTCAATGACGATGATTATAATACAGTAAGATAACGCTGTGGTTAATTTCAGGCTATAATACAGTAAGGATAACGTTCAGTCTTTGACTACAGAACGTAAGTACACATAAAGCATCTACATTGTAGCAGACTACACAAAATGTTCATAATCTTATTAAAAGGACTAACATTAAGTTATACCTACTCAAATTGTTTGATTTTCTGAACCGTCTGGCTTTACCCTAATAAAGCACATCTATCTTATACATATAATAAAACAGTAAAATGAACCTGATTGTTCGGGCTAATCTCCGAAACTACTGGACGGATTTGAATGAAACTTTGTTTGGTGTATACATACTAAGCCTGGTCAACATTTAGAACACTTTTACTGCGGGAAAAACGTTCATTCCTACGGGAAATTCAGTAATATTTTATATGGCAGAACAACGTTTGCCGGGTCAGCTAGTACACTATAGCACAAGATTTATTCACGAAAGATACTTAAATAAGTGCTAAACATTTCAATCTCGTATATGATAAGTAGTACACAAAAGCACTGACCCACATAGCGCATAAAACTAATTTGAAAACAGCTGAAATTGAGGTTTAGTTGGAGAGACGTAAAAAGAAAATGGTGTAGCTGAACAGAATTTTGCAATTCATCCTTCAGTTGTAGAGATAAAATTCTTAAAGTGTGAGCAGGATTCGCACATGAAAGGTTCGGAACCGAGCGTTTACGGATAGCATTGTAAGTTGAAATGTTAGATTTTCTTCGTATAAAAGTAGTAAACGAACATGTAGTCCATCTGATGGTAACTGGTCACGGTCGCCCATGAACATCAGTAATCATCCCCAAGCACAATTAAATCATACCTAAGTATGATCACAGATGCGTTGCTACGACTGAGGACTAAGATGTTCGCCTCGTGAATAAATACATAAGAACATAAAATACACAAGAATTGCTTCACGGGGGACTATGATGGTGGCGGTGGTACCTCCCCGGTCGAACTACATGAGTTCTGAGTATTACAGATTTTCATACTAAAATAGTTAAAAAATAACTTTATATTTAATGTTTGTTGTGGCGGCAATAGTCTATCTAGTCGTATTCTGTTAAAAAATCAAGAGAATACCTACCTATTATGGTTCAAGCGATAGACCTAAGAGATAGACCTTGTGACAGGCGGGCGGACAGCGAAGTCTTAGTAATGGGGTACCGTTGGCATCTTTTGGTTCCGTAGCCCTAAAAATCGTAGTCTGATGGCTTGACACTACAAGTGAGACTTAGTGCGAGGGTTCCTTGCAAATTACGAGAATAATTCCATCATTTTAACTAAGCGAAATTTACTGCCATATAATTCTGCTATTAACTGCCACTTCCGCATTCCAATTTAATTCAAGCGATGCAAAATTTTTACTACTTAATGTTGATAAGGATTTTTAAGTGTCTTACCTGAATTTTATCTTTGATATTGCGTGGACGTGAAGTATTAAATTTTTATAGGGTTACAGTTTACATAGAGAATGAGTGCGGTAGGTTTATATTTTTTAACCGACTTCAAAAAGAAGAGGTTATCAATTCGTACCGTATGTTTCTTTTTTTTTTTTTGTATGTTTGTTACTCGATTACTCCGTCATTTATGAACGGATTTTGATGATTCTTTTTTTGTTAG
>DWNR01002108.1:0-13619 GCA_018250455.1 Polygonus leo | reverse complement strand
AAAGTTTCATTCGAATCCGTCCAGTAGTTTCGAAGATTAGCCCGAACAAACAAATTTATTTTACTGTTTTATTATATTATTTATTATATCTCGTGCGTGAAAACTAACGCAGAGGGTAAAGCTGTTTTTTATCATTCAGCAAAGTTCGTTGTTATCTATCACATAGCAATTATTACTTGTGAATAAATTAAATTTAGAATTAACATTTTAGACACCTCCAACACAAAAAGGTACAATTTTTCTTATAGCTGATGGGCTCAGATTTTTTTACAACTTAATTTATATTACACAACCAAATATATGAAAATTTTCAAATAATTCATGGAACCAACTGCAATACACGACCGGGACGTCGGTGGAAAGCAAATTTAGTTAATACATTATTAAGCGGGGTAAGTATAAACAGCAACGTCGTTAGATGAGAAGCTGTACCGTTTAGACCGAAGTTTAAGTTAATAGTCGGGACCTTGTGTTAAAGTTTAGAATTACGCGGCTTGCCCCCACGGAGTGATTAATGTATGGAAATTCAAGGAACAAACTAGGCAAGGTGTGTTATTTTTACTTCGCATTTTCTTAAGGCTTTGAGATGAATTATTAACTGCCTGTTATCACTTTGTACAGACAATAAATCAGAATAATTCGAAAAATGATACTAAAGAAAAGTGAAGCAATCCTAATCAAGCTTAAGATTCCTATCTTATACAATTTTGCTTTTATAAGTTTGTCTTCCACAGTAATGTACACTGATTAAAGATGTTTATTATTTACTGATTCCAGAAAAGAACAATCAACCAATCAGCTATAAAAATAAACTCGATTTTCGAAAGTCTTTCAGACTACGAATAGCACCTAGAAATAGATTTTCATTTGTAATGCACATTTAATTTTATCTGTTTATTATTATTCCCGAATAAATCTGTACTTAAGCATTACATCAATATCGGAATATCAGTACGATGAGTCAGAGCGCTAATGATTTGAATATCGCTTATTGGTGTCGACGGCAAGGGAAGCTCTGCCACGGAAACTTATGTCAGAAGCAATAGCGATGCGCGCCGCCTGCTAATAAGGCCCCTAGAAACTTTACTGCTACACACCCCATGTACCTACATCATAAATGTATATTGTAACGCGATAGAGACGCTTTATAACTTGTACAACTTCATATTACTTCATATTTTGAAACGCATCTTTTAGACTTTAAAAATGTATTATATTAAATCTATTAAAACTGACTGCAAACGTTTTCTGTCACATTAATTATTTCTAGTTACAAAAGAGTCCACAAAGTCAATTTTTTTTCTGGATAAAACAAATCATCATCAAAGACCTTCTGAAGCATTTAGGGAGAATTTAATTTTAGACCACAATTAATTTGGAGTCGGATCGTGCAAAAAAATACATAGATAAGAAGAAGTTCCAAAACTTTATTGGAGTTCCTGTCGTATATCGGCTTTAAGTACGAACTAGTCTTGATTATTTGCAGAATGTTCTTTAATTGTTCTAACTCATATAACAGAAAAACAATACAAAATTCTTGACTCTTCCGTTTGGTTTAGCTACTGAGTTCATTGTCTCTACATACTCATACGCAATAAACGATTACTTAACGATCAATATTAAACTTCATTCATATTAAAAGTTTGGTGATAAATATATTTATGCAATTTATATGCAGTGAGAAGCCACATCGCACGACGCCCACGGCGCCTTCGCGTCGCAAACTAAGTGCTATACGTTCTCACGCGAGGGTTGAATTTGGCTTATGAGTATGAATCAACGAAAGATCGTTTGAATGCATAGCAGATACGGCTAGAAGGAGCCTACACTACGTTTTCCATACAGCATCGTACCTGTGCTACGTGTACGAATTTTTAATAGCGAATATACACGTCTAATGCTGATAGTTTATCTATAGAGGATTTGATACGTGGTAATGGTATGTAATATAGAGACTCAGAGGTAACGAATACTGTTAAAATTAATGTATTAAGCCATTATTGTATAGCTTGTATATTTATAGACTGTGTAAGTTATTAGCAATAGTAAGTGTTCGATTTTAATGCACATAAATATATTTGCATCTGCTTCAAACATGTTAATGTAATTTATCCATCCTGTAATGATCTATCATGTTGTTATAGAATTTAGGCAAGACCGACCAACAGTCTAAATTAAAGTCTGATATTTATTTTTGAAATCTTGGTCAATACATACATGTGACATTTGAAAAAATAGTTATTTTTAAAATATTTATATTTTACTTGTTGATAATAAATAATAATGAATTAACTCTATTCATAATAACACGAAGAGATATTCTAATATTATTAAATTCTAAAAGCTATTAATATTCTAAAAGCTATATTCTAATATTCTAAATCGTTATTTATTTGAAATAGTACAGGGACCTAATATCACATCAGAATTAGAGACAGCACAAATATTTAGGACAGACAGAGTCAACTGAGTGGATAAATGTTGAATAATATTAATGCAATCAAAAACATTCGGATCAAAGCATTCCTGGACGTCATACGCCAGTGTCACGGTGTGGTTCAGTTGGAGGAGTCTATGCAGAAGTTTGACGAGGCTGAACTAACATGCATTACGGATTACAGTAATAAATTACAACATGTCACAAAGTTTGTGAGGCGCATCTGTGCCGCGGCGAGTTGGGTGCTAGTATCGACTTTAAAAAGGGATGTTGATTAACATCTGTAACGAATAACGAAGGGAGAATATAGGATAATCACAAACGAAATGAATGTTGGCAACACCGGTACGGTTACAACAGCGGTGGGAGCTTTATAAAAAAATGTACGTTAATCCGGGTAGCGTCAGTACTCTGTTTCAGCAGATCCGCTAGTAATGCCGGCTTAAGCTTCCACGAAAGCTTGTTAAACAAGCATTTTGAAACCACGTTATCTAGCAGCTCATTGTTTTTGTTGTACTTCCCTAATTACTTTAGACTTAATTACTGCTTCAAAGAAATGGTACAGTCATATAATCGAATTGTATGTAGGTATTATGTATAAATATGTACATTAAACGTTAACTTTACAGTAGTAAAATTATAATTTTATTTGTAATGGCCCAAACGAAGATAATTAATGTATGCAGTCTATTTTATATCTATATACTTAGTATCTTCAAACCTTAATAATTTTATAAAACGTAACTTAACTGAATTTAGTATTAGGTAGAACTATATATTATATTAATAATTCGTGATTTCGCAAATTGCAACATGCGTAAAATATTGAAAATATGGTTACCAGTAGGGTAGGTGTTCCTGTGTCGATGACATTGCCGTTACTCACCTGGAACAAAATAAAAATATAAACATAATATAACTTTAACAATATGTTTAATATTTCTTTCGAATTCTTTCGTATGGGGGTTTCGAGGTCGATGAATCGATCTAGCTAGGTTTCATTTATAGAAATCGCCCTTTTATCTTTGTTTTCAGGCAATGAAAAACGAAGAGTATCTTGTATGCATATTTGTATGTAATTGGTTTTTCGGAAAAACTATAGAGCGATACTGCTCGTTTTAAGGTATTAGATAGATAGATATATAGATAAATCATATTACCACATACACGAAATTAGCATGCATACTAAATTAGAACTGGAATCAATCAGTTAACAATATGGGCACTTAACTAAATATTTGAATTTCCCCAAATGTATAATTATAAGTAACACTATTCACACACTCACACTCTTAACATTTGAAACAGTTAGTCACGTGGAAATTGGTACACTTAAAACATTTAGCGTTACGTTTCAACAAAGAGGCAGTTATTTTTATTACATATTTTGTGTCAAAGACTACAAAGATCTCTCCAGGTATGGGTATAGAACATTAAGACGTTTCCAAAAAATAAAGTTTACTCTACGGCAATTGTTCACTCTTTTAAATATTTATAATAATAACATAAACAAACACGTAAAAACCTTCGAAAAGGTCAAGTGCATGACCATACTACATTTGACATACATACATACTACATTTAAGTCTAGCCAGCTACTCGAGATGAAAATACCTTTCATAGGCAGCGAAAATTGTTAAAATACGCTTAGCTTAAAATATCTTCTATAATTTGTTCAAGACAATGAGCACATGTACTATATGTAATTTTACTATATAGCATTATATAGCAGTTCATAAATCACACATGCATCTTCATCTGTATCATTCCAATTTTCTCCGAATTAAAGACTGACATTCAAATGGACAAGGATAAGACGCTGATATGGGTTATTATTAAATGATCATTAGACACAGTGACAAATTGCAGGTATTTCGAATAATCTTATTAGGGCTATAATACTCATAATGAGTTTTTGACACGGGTTGATCCCACTTCTGGTGCAAAAACATTCAATCAGGAGTTAAACCTCCAAAATAAAACGGCAAGAAATGATGACGCAAATACAGTCGAAAACAAAACAACAAACCAAAATATACTGAAGAAGCATATTCTTGATCGTGAGTTACAGTCGTTTTATTTAATTTACGAAATTTTAAATTCTTGCTTAAGTGTCCGCATTAAATTTTTCAAACTCGAGTTCGGCAACTCGCTATATAATACGGCACACAATATTTAAAACGGAATGGAAATAAAAGTTTGTTTGATGGAAGCTGAAGTGCACTTTTGGTCAATATTGCAACGCAAAGCTATCGGCGGCTGGCGGAGGGACGCGGCGGCCACAAACCGAGCAGCGTTGGCAATCGCCCAAATATTTTTCATGTGCCTCGCTCGGGACCGGGATAACTCGCCCTATTCACCTGAATCGGAATACATTTACATACAACTTTTATAGCAAATTAATGCAATAACCGCTTCTGATACCGTTCGCACTTGGAACTGCTCGCTTTATAGGTAATTATATTTTCAGTTCGTAAAATTAATTATCAACATCATAAACGTTACGAGATTATTAGTTTACGCCGAGATGCGAGAGATAATGAAATTAAGTATCTTATACTTATTAAATACAATCTGTGAAACGTGTTTGTGAAGTTCATAGAGGTGACCTTTAGGGTAAAGCATTCGAAAGACAAATATTTTATGTACGCCGTTCTGATACGAATTGATTGAGCGAAGAGCGAAACTCTAAAATTTTTAATTTTAAAAACCCGAACACATTTTTCGATGGATACTAATAAAATAGAAATGTGAATGCATAGCGCCTAATGACACTCCAATGCAGAGTATGGAACCGTGATTGACGTGTTGACATGAGCACCCACGTGTTACTATTAGACTTCTTTCTTTTGCTCTTAGCCTCAAAATGTCTGACCTGTTAACGGATTTTTCTTTTGTTCCGCGGAAAGTAGGCTATGATGTGTATAATTATACTGCATACCATAGTGAGAAGACGTTGAAAAGCTGCCGTTTCACGTAATTATGACAAATTGTTACAATGAGAAATGTCATGTCAATTTTTAGTTTTAAGGTGTAAATTTCCGGCACTTTTGGGACACTCTAATATAAATGTATTTTAAAACGATGAAGCAAACATGCGGCCTCTATTCCGTATATAAAATACTCAATTTCATTTTATAAGATACCTATTAGAATATCCATCCGCAACTTCCTCCACCCTGATCCTCCTAATCAAAAACAGCCGCGCAAATTTCAGTTGCATTCTTCTTTTTAATTAAAATAATGAACACGTATCACTTTATTTATACGGAGGAAAGTAATTTTTTCACAGTATTCTATCATTACAACTTTAAACGCGAATATCTCACCATTCAGCCATCACATTTGTGTGTGCCTTCCAAATGGTGAATGACTATTCTAAATAGGTTTTTTAATCGTATAAATGTAGCAAACGAGCATTCAGTCCATGGACATCAGTAATCATCCCCAAGTACAATTAAATCATACCTAAGTTTGATCACAGATGCATTGCTACCTCTGAGGACTAAGATATTCACCTCGTGTATAAGTGTAGCCGGCAACCACGGCTCTCCAAACCGAAACACAATAAATTGCTTCACGGATGATTATGAGGGTGGCGGTGGTACCTCCCCGGTCAAACTACACGAGTTCTACCACCTGGCAAATATTTCTGGAGATAGCCTAACATTATTCAAACAAATACACAAAATCGAGTCTTCTGCGGTTGTGGTTAGTTAATAGAGACAACTAATTTGTACCGACAGACAGCGGGGAGTGCCGCGTGGCGCGCGGGTTGGCTTTTAAATGTTCATTATTCTCACTATTGAGAAATATAGCTTCAAGAGAATGATATGATATATTGTTATTTTTAGGCTTCCGTACCTAAAAGGTGTAAAAACGGGACCCTATTACTAAGCCGTCGCTGTCTGTCTCTGTATGTCTGTCACCAGGCTGTATCTCATAAACCGTGATAGCTAGAAAACTGAAATTTTCACAAATTATATGTTTCCGTTGCTGATATAGGTAACAACAAATACTAAAAATGAAAATATTAAGGGAGGCCCTAATACAACAAACGTGTTTTTTTTTCGTATTTTTTTGCTCAATATAATAAAGTTAACAGGTAGACGCTTCAAATTTTCACAGAAAATTTAGTTGTATATTACCTTTCAAAATAAATAATTAAATAAAAATAGCGCAAGGCCGACTTGCACTTGGCCGATTTTTTATTTATTAATATGTTTCTCATACACGTTAGCGTCATGAGTTATTAACGTTAAGCTGGTTAATATCTATTATAAGCACTACCCATCTGCCTTTTGTAAGTGTATTGGATGAATTATTAAATGTATCTATAATATACAAAAATCCCGTGGAACGATGTTAGCCTATGTTTATTACTAAAACCGATTTTATCGAAATATTGTACATATTGTAACTTGGTCACACATGTTTTTGGATTCACCGGGTAACGCTATTGTCCAGATTTTCCTAAGGCAGGAAGACCGGGCACGCTAGTAAACTCTTAAAGACTAATTACTTTACTACCTTTTTAATATTACTCGATACTCTCTGCCTACCCGGAATTTGGCGTGAAGATGTGTGTCTTTTTAATATTAACCATCTTAACTAACATAAATGCGCATTTTAGTTTGCTTGCAAACAAAAACGACGTAGGGCCTCTTATCCACAAAAAGATATTGTTCCTGGGAGTTAGGAATAATTATAACAAGTTCGAAATAATTGACGAAATAGTGTCTAAATCACACACGAGAAGCCGCGGGCAGAACTAAGTTTAGTATTTACCTGCGTGTTTGTAATCTGTATGTAGAGTAACATTCATCAGCAGTCAGTTATTAATACAGGTTCCAGATGCATCAAGCTCTTGAAAGATGAAGCACCTTCTACGTAAACATTACTGTTCGGCTCGACGTGAAACGATGATCTCGTACTGTTCCGAGAATACAACACTTGTTTTGGGGTCCTTGAATATAACTTCAACTGACCTATCTTTTATTTCATTCACACCATGGCAAAAAATTATCTTATGATAAACAAAATAACTGGTCCTACTTAAGTATGTTGCTTATAGTATAATCTATTCTTCATTTTATTGTAGGAACAATATATAAATAGGTAATATATAAATGTTATAAAATTCCCAGCCATTTCTGTATGTCCGTTTGTCTGTATGTCTAAACGTGATAAACTCAAAAACTGAGGAATGGATCTACAAGTAGTTTTCTCCAATAGAAAAGTGATTCACCGGGTAGTTTTAAGTGTATGATTAAAAAAAAAACATGTCGAAAGAAAGCTTTACCAGCTTATGCCGTGTAAACCAATAGAGTTAGATGAAATTAATGTGTGACGAAATTGTTCCTCTTAAAAAGATCTACAAAAAGTTATAAGTATATAAAGTTATATATAAAAGGCAAATGTTTATAAAATTGCATACATCAAAATATCTGCTTTGTGGTTGAAAGATAAAAAAAAATAAGTTCATAGTTAGATGGGTTTAATACATACTAAACATTTATTATTATTGCTACCAAAAAAAAATTAAAAAAACAAACTAAAATTTTCCTTTCATAGTATACAAAATGAGTGTACACTTTAAAGGTGACGATGATAAGTATAAGATTTCGAGGGCTCACATTGCGTGCTCGTGCTCGTTTTTAAAATAAAGCACGCGCACCTATTAACCAAAATAATATTTTGAACCTAAACATATTGTTTCTTTTTACATATACTATTTTTTGTAAAATTAATCGTATTTACATATGTTATACAACCCATACGAAGCTAATCCGAGTTGCTTATAATATAATATGTAATTCGTGCAACATTGCCTCGTTATACGTATAACATTCGAGTAGGTACATTTCGAGAAAACTATCCAAACCCGTTCAACTACATCATACAAAGCTAGGTATTGTACGATGGCCACTTCGATTTTTCCGCGCCCAGTCGCTTACTGGCGCATTGATTGGATTTAAAAATATTGGTGGCAATCTCCACAGCTTTGGCATGCGCACGATTAACCTGCCAACAAGTATTTACTGCTAACTGGTTCGCCTTCGAATGCCACATACAATACTACGGGCAATTCGGTTTATTACGAATATGTAAAAGGTATGTTGCCGTTGTATTTATTGCAAATAAATAACAAAGTAATGAAAGGAATAGAGAAAATATATTAGCTTTGTAGAGATTACTTGCGAACAAAGCCTAATTACCCCCGTATCTTTCTTGGGGCTGATACGTATTTCGTTGTAAGTATACCAACATCATTGATTCATATAACGTAACATGATTATTTTGCTATTTATTATTATTATTTTTACTAAATGTGGCCTTTTAACCTCCTTTATCGTATTTCTAATATTCAACAATTATTAATAATGTTCGGTAAGGATATACTTTAATTAAATATTAAACGAAATTCTCAACAAGTTCTAAAATGTTTTATTCGAAAAACATCTGCTGAGTCAGGTAGTTATTTTATATTTCAGTTACTGAGAGTAGCGCTAACTTTGGCAGATATTGTATCAAATTGAACGTATTAAAATAAATGAAACTAGTGTTTTTAGTTTTTACTACCCTTAAAATAAGAATATGGAATTTGGAACGGAACGAAACCGGTGCAAAGCTTGATAAAAATAAAAGATTCAATAACCATCCTTACAGTAATTTATTACTACCACATTATCGTTAATAATTCTTGTGCCAGCCTCCAAAAGCATAAAATAGTTTCAAATAAATTTGAAGTATTGCTCTTTATTTATTATTATTTGGCACTAATGGTTTAGTCCAGACTGATACGAGCGACGCGACGATGCTCTCTGGCACAACCTACTCATAATGTGTATTATTGAACTATTTACGATATTTTCAACTTAGCTATTGATAACCTTTGATCAAGAGCTACTTGTGTGAACATTTATCATTGCATTAAAGGCGGTGACTGACTGATAATTAAAGTTGACTCAAAGAAAAGCCTGAAATGTTTCAATGCATTTCGCGGGGAACAAAGCCGAAGAAAATGTAGGGAAAGTTGCAAACTCATCGTTAAAGTGCTTATGGTAAACGACTACAAATATTAATATTTATTTTATTCATAGGTCATTTCACACGTATCGGACTTGCTAAGTAGCCTAATATATTAAATTACCGAATATATACCGAAAGAAGTATATTTCCGAAGACAACTTTTCTCTATTCGTATGGCGTGTTCCGTCTGGTGGTTACAACTATTAATATCATTTCTTTAAAAAGTTTTAGTTTAGTTGAATTAAAAATAGATAGAGTTTACGTTTACCATGACTTTTAACCATGAGGAATGTAAATCACGTGTAATAGTAATCGTGTCGGCGACAGTCGTGTGATACGAAGGCATTTGACTCGATATCTGCTACTACTCTTGGATCCCCGCCAATTTTGCCCAAAAAGAATATTAGTAGGAAATATGCGAGGGCCAATTCGGAAGGTACCCCTGAGAACTGATAAAAACATAAAAGACAATGGTATGCAAGCTTAAAATAATACACAATGAATATTTTTATGTGCATGAATAACTGGCACAAATTACCTACTGTAACCGTAGTGTAACTGTAACTGCTAGTTAACAGTTTACTGTAAAAAGAGTAACCTAGCAATTCAAAAGTGGTAAGTATTCTTCACTCTTATTCGCAGCTGTAGTTTTATATCAAAACCATTCGTTATTACCACAATGATGGAATGGAGAAAAATACCGCAAACGTGTATTTTCATTAATTATTTTATAACAATAATGGTACCTTCATCAAATAATGTTTTATCATAAATAGTTAACACCAACATGGAATTACTAATCTATATAAATGAAAATGTTATTGTCTGACTAGTTTGTACATTAAAGCAGAAACTAAACTACTTACTTAATCTTTTAACAACGAATTTGAATAGGGGGTCCATTTATGACATTATGACGTATCCAAAGGAAAAAAAACGGGGCCCGTTAGTAATAACTAAGACTCCGCTGTCCGTCTGTCTATTTGTCCGTGTATATTTTACATTAGACAGTTGATTTTTTACGGATGATGTATTACTGTTGCCGCTATTATAACAAAACTAAAAACAGAGTAAAATAAATATTTAGGTGGGGCTCCCATACAACAAACGTTATTTTTAGCCCTTTTACAGATAATGGCACGGAACCAAGGGTACGGTACGCACTTGGCCGGTTTTTTATATTATTTTAACATATATCCACCACCAATGGGATATAATGAGGAATGTAGGTAATAACCATTTTATTACAATCATACTTAATACGTATTCAAAATCTTTTTGAGTATTTTTCTCATGAAATTATTTAAATTATGGATAATTAAATATGGCGACGTATTGTATAAGTGCACAAATTTATCATAAAAACCAGTCACACGTATCCATATCACACATATTGACGTAAACATTACGTCAATAAGTATTGACTACACAAAACTTGTTTAACAGTTAATTTATAGTCCTTGTAGGCCCTATTGTTTAAATCCGGGCTCTTGCACCCAATCATTAACGCGTAGTTCAATTTACTTTTAGTACTATTTAAATACTGTTACTTCATTTATGAAACAACCGGGACTCCATTATCGAAACTTTATTTGGGCTTTGGCTTTTGGTTCGTATTTCATTTTAATTATATACATACTTAAGGCTATCGAATTGTACGAATCAAGAGCATGTACAGTGGATTAATAATATACTAAAGTATCGCATTATAAAGAGCTACATGATTATTCAAGTCACTGCGTGTTTACTTAACACATATCATATTTAATTCTCAAATCGGAAGTACTTAGTTTTGAATAATAATTTTATTCAAAAACGATCACCAATTTCATATTTAATACATGTTTAATTAGGCCAGAATAAAACACGATCGCGCTCCCATTTAAATTTAATTTATTACAGTCAAATTAATGCATTCAAATTATTTAATCAGAATTGATGTGGTAATCATTAATTTAATCCGTGTTATATATGGCTTCGTATATGTCAATAAAGTTTACATTTCAGGTAAGCTCATTTCATGTAGTATAATATCATTGTAAACAATACAAAAAAGTAAAGCTCTCAGTTCCGTTTCAATTTTTTAATAGAGACCACTGCCACTGGCAAGCTGATGGTCACCGACGCCCATAAAAAACCACCAAATCCATAAAGAACGTCTTCGTTGTTAATTCTGCGGACTATCCAAACCGGTACGCGTCAAAAAGGACAAAAATGTAACTAAGCAAAGCAAGCTAAATAGCTAAACCAAAGCATAATAAAACTTTAAATAAAATAATATTATATCGCCACTGTTACTTCACGATCTGCTCTAAAATCAATCACTCAGCGAAGTAACTGTGGAGCTGTCGCACTTGCACTCAGGGGAAAATTCGCAAAATACCGAAATTCGTACGTGGACCAAGTTACCGACACATCTCAGAATGCTGTAATAAGCTGAAATGATCCCGGTCCCATCTGCCAAAGTGCCCGAAACAATTGTCGGAATCATCGGTTAATGGTTATTAAACTATTGACACATCTCGGTAGACGTAATGCTAGAGACACCCCTTTGCAATGTGACACAGGAATCTGTACTGGGTAGCGAGTAGGAAATGCACGAAGAAAGCTGATCAGCATCATACGCTTTGGGAGTGGCCTAATCACAACAGTTGACTAAATGTACGAGAGAACACGGCCAGACAATTTTAAATATAAACAAGTTTACCCAAGAATATCTGTGGTAAATTAAGCGTTACTTCCTTTACTTGTTGCTAAGTTATTCCTGTTTGCTTCTCAAATGTAATAGTAATTAAATTAAATATGTTAGAAAATTACTGTTATTATACGTCAGTGTTTATTACATTATTAGTACTTTAGAGCTTTGTACGCAGAGAGCGTATCCACCCACTAATAGGGGTAATAAGCAGTTTTTTCCACAAAGAAAATCTGACTATAATATATTTATATTCCATTCCATGCCATTTAGTTTGCCATAGGAATATGCGAGAATGTATATCGTACATTGATAAATGTCTAATAATAATTAGAAATATTAGAAAAAAAAACTGATACATACGGGCACATACCCGCATTTTCTGTAACAAATCATCAGAACAACAATGCCCACATTATCCTCGGCCCGAGCCCGTAACTAGCAGTCGCACTTAACGAAAAGTTCGCCCTTTAACACTGGACCCTTCGTAAGTGAATTAGATTACGGTCTCGTAGCTCGTACCCTATACAGACTATGTAGTAGCAACTTACTGCCCCATTCGTTATTTTCATTTCATTTACTGTACAGTTTTTAACTGAACAATGAATCCGTTTTATCGTATAATAAAACGGTGTATCAAACGATCATGCAGTCCATCTGATGGTAAGTGGTCACTGCCGCCCACGGAAATCAGTAATCATACCTAAGTTTGATCATAGATGCGTTGCTACCCTTGAGGACTAAGATGTTGGCTTCATGTATAAGTATAGCCACCACGTCTCTCCAAACCGAAATACAAGAATTGCTTCACGGAGGCAGGCGCGATCTTCAATCTTCGTAAATTGACCATTTTTAAAAGGTTTTGCAATGTGACAGTAAGAATTTGGGGGGGGGGGTCATGACCCCTGTGATCCCCCCCCCTAGAACCGCGCCTGGACCCAGAACAGAAATCTAAATTCAACATCTAAATTTCTATCTTTGCACGGCAAACCGTCATGGACGCGGGTCGTCTACCACCTGGCAAAATTTGTATTCCAATTACAAATTCGATTTGTATTTCGTGTGAGCCAGACTTACACTTGGCTAGTTCGGTTAATATTTTGTCGCAACTCACAAGGCGTAAAAGTACACACGGACCAGGTGTAATAGCAAGGTACTCCAATATTGGCGATATTAAAAATTGCAAAATTGCTTTTCCGCAATATCTTTTCATTTTACCACAGAGCACAAATTGATTTTTGATTAAAAGTGTTTTTGTGGAAGAAAGGAGCGCTCTAGTAACGTTTTATGATGAAGTTTTTGTGGCATGATGGATGGAATCTTTTTAAAGAAGGCGTATTTTATCATTTGTCAACAATTGGACTAACTTCGCGTTCATTCTATTTTAACACGCTTATATTAGCTTCACTTGTATGTATGTTTGTTTGTTTGTTTGCTTGTTTGTTTGCTTGTTTG
>DWNR01002107.1:0-13619 GCA_018250455.1 Polygonus leo | reverse complement strand
ATCATTTATTATTTACAGAATAAGGCGAGCGAAACTGGAGCTACGTTGAACAGCAATATAGCACAATACAATTAGCTACTTCATGACAAGGCGGGGTCTATAGCCAAGGGTTTTTGGAGCGGCCTAGTTTTTCGGTCATTGTACTGTAAGAGAAAGAAAGCTTAAGGTTCCATTATTCGAATATTAATATGATGCTAGAGAAAATATTGGCCCCAATGAAGCAGTACAAATGACAGAGTATCAAAAAATTTATTCGAAGCGCTCGTATGTCGATTTAGATGTCGTGTATTTGTAATCACAATTAGTTTTAACATGCAACGTTAAAACGTTTGTACGTATAGAGAAATATGACGCATAGTCGTGTCATCATTAGCAACAAATACAAAAATAACTCCATGTTATTTTCATTTAGAAATGATACATTTAGTTCGGTTTCTCGCAACGTCTCGTGGATGTATAACAAACTTTATTGGATCGAAGTGTTGACATTTTGTTCCGTTTCCCACAATAATTCGTGCGTCATCGCAAGAGACACCTACGTTATTTTATGACTAAATCATTGTCGTATTTGGTTTAGTTATTGTTTTGCAGTAAAGTATATTTGTATTTCTAAGATGAATATGAGAAGACCTTTCAACATTTTATTCTAATGTTGCAAGTTTATTATTGACCATAATTGGAACTCTTATAAAACCTCTAATGATTAACTTTGCTGGATATCAGCGCAAATACTAATAATGTCTCATGCATCCCATTGTATGCGATTAAACCGTGTATCTTTGTTAACTAAATAACTTGATTCACTGAACTGACAGAGAAACACACACAAAAAACGTTATAAACGTTTCAATGGTATATCGTGGGCGCATACATGTCCCACTTGTATATGCATGTGATCCGTGGGAAGACCCATTACAAGAGCGTCTCGCTACTGTGACGATGCCTTATTGAGCTGAATGTACATCCGTTATACCTCCCAAGAGACTTTTATGTAGGCTCTTAGACACCTATTATGAGGCATGTGACCTAAACGATATTTGTTACCAGAGAGATAGTATCACATTTCATCTTTATTGCCTTGTTAATTAGTTACCACGTATAGCACTTAATAGCTCGTGTAGATAGTGTGAAAGTTTGTATGAAAGTAAAAAGTTATAAGCAGACATATATTACGTATAATTTCACACAAAATATACGAATCATTGTTGACACGTGCAAAAAAAGAAACCGATTCGTAATTAGCGAATAGAACTGAAAGCCATATGAACGCTTCAAATAACAAAATGTTTAAAATACTATAATTAATTAAGTAGCTTGACTTGGCTTTATGTAACCTGGTTTATCTACTCACAGTAAACAGACTTAATATAAACAGAATATGAATCATTTAAAACTACTGACGCGAACTTCGGATATGTAAATAATGAATGACACATCACTAATAAAGGTGTTATTTCATTTACATCGTGAATGAATCAGATCTTACAAAGCATTGCTTGAGGTATCATAAGTACATATTATCCAAAGATGACTTCAAAAAAAAAATCAATAAAAATTAATATCTATTACAATAATAACTATTTCAATACATCAAGAACATAAGTTTAGGGGCTTTAGTACCTAAAATAAGAAAAAGTCAATAAAGGAATGTACCTTTTTATTCATTCAGGTAATGCTTTGTGAAAATTGTTATAGATATTTTATGACGTCGTAGTATGAATAAAAGAAAAGACTGCAAATATGTTAAAATAAAGACAATTTTAAGAACGCGGTCCATTAAATTTGACGATGCTATTCATTAGGCCAACATAAACAAGTTGGTAAGAACAAAATATTCCAATTTTCGTATTGTTATATCTATCGTGGTTAGGATTTTCCCAAATGATTTTAGAATTCCGAGCTATTCAAACAGCTAGATAATTATTTAAATGTGGCGTGTTTATGAGTACTACTGCACTCATATATTTGTTTACTAATACATAACTTCAATACCAACTTAAAACATGCGAGAGGAAATATACAAAATACTTTACTCTAAATCTCTATGGTTACTTTTTGATCTTTTGGTGAAGCAATCGCCGAGTCATGTATAAACTGTTAAAAGTGTTAACCCAGGAACCTACTTATTACAATAAACAGTGAAATATATTCACTAGGAAATAATACGGTCATCTTAAATAACAATCCTAGACAAGTATATCATACTAAACAAGCAAATAAATCTATAAATGTTAATAAAATGATCACACACCAAACGCGTGTTTATGCTAGGGACGTACAAACAGTACTTTGTTTTAACGATACGACATTGCGATATTTTGGACTTGAGAGTTGAGACTTACAATACTAGTGCCGCAAAAATTCGATAGGCCATTTGACTTAACCTTAGTCCGTTAGTTAGGTAAATGTATGAGACATTTTCAGAGGCTCAAAACTTATACAGAAATTTTGTCGAGTTTTATATTGTTTCTTTTTTCGTGGTCGCTTTTCATGATGCGATACTATTAATTAAAAACTTCTAACTACTTAGTAAAAGAATCCATCCACATCAACTGGACAAGTTTGGGTTTTTAACGGTCTGCTTGTGCGCAATCCACAACTTACACTTGCCATGAAATTTAAAAAATGTGCGAATGCCATCTGTTGTTGCAAATTACCATAGGGGACGGTGACAGCTTACCAACAGGTGGCCCGTTATCTTATGGCTAGGTTAATAAATAAAAAATATTAATTGCGACCCTGATCGGTCGTACACACAGTATCGATAAAAATACACGTATGTATCACGCATCCCTAGTGCACGCAGACAACCACGTCTAAGTGCGCGTCCACCGACGGATTTATCAACAAACACGCAGCTCGCAGACACAGTTCGACTCGCGTAACACACACTTTGATACCAGCCGGTCCTAATTTTAGTGAAAACCAACACAAATGAGTAATAATAATGCAAATTATTCTTCTTGCGCTCTCCCAATTAATGGTATATTATTTTCGCAACTCACAGCATAGCAAAAATAGCTCTTTTCAGGGACTGGAAGTAAAATTGATTGCTATTATCTATCAAAATTAAAAAGGAAAGAATTGAGTAGTTGAAAATATGAAAAAGAAGAAATAAGAAAGGATTGAGTACTTGAAAATTTGAAAAAGAAGAAACAACTGTTAATAATTTTGTATTCAATGATAGGTGTAACGAAAAATACGAAGGTGTGCACCGAATTTGAATTTTCCAATATGTCTAATGCCACTAACCATCGGGTGGCTCTGTTTGCCTTATAGCTAGGCTAAGTCATAAAAAAAGTTGCGACGCGACTATACACATGTTGTCTACTCAGTATCGATAAAAATACAAGTATTCCCCATCCCTAGTGCACGCAGACGACCGCGTCTAAGTGCGCGTCCACCGACGGATTTATCAACAAACACGCAGCTCGCAGACGTAGTTCGACTCGCGTAACACACACTTTTGTACCAACGGGCCTTATTTTAAGAAGTGGCGGAAATAAACCGCGACGAATTATTATTAGCTATGTCACCCTCTGACGTGAAGTCCTCGATTTCAGTTGAATCGTATGTCACTAATGACGCCGTCAACCAAAACAAATGATTATTAATAACTAATGCGGTTACTATAGTTTTGTATGAGCGCACTTCCTTTATATGTTGATACAATTAATCCTTCCTCTTAATGGCTTCCCAGCGTAGCAAAAATATATAGCTCATTTTGAGGAGTGAAATAATTAATGATTGCTTTTACATATCAAATTTAAAATTGAAAGTATGGATTATTTGAAAATATCATAATTATTATATTAGTTGTTATTATTACATAATTAATGATAGATGTAGTGAAACATGAAAGTGTTTTCAAGATATCTATAAACAACATTAAAATTGGTAAATGAAACAAAAATTGATAAAATCAGTAAGTAAAACGTAATGTTCGGGCAATTCTTAAGATTTTTAAATCAGAATTAGAATATTTAACATAACAAAATAAAATGAAGGTTTTTTGTTTCACTTTTCTTGTATTTGTACGGCCATTAAATAAGAAGTAGGTAAATAGCCGAGAGCTGAATAAGGAAAACAATTTGAAAATAATAATATAGGCAAGGTTGGTAGCGAACAATTTAATGAACATAGTCTCTTATCTCGAAATATAATTTATCTTGAGTGATTTATGCTGAGATGAAAAGAACTTCAGTTCTTGTTAATTTAACAATGTGATATTACTAGTATATTTTACTTTAGAAAGGATAAAATTCCAGTCCAGTTCCGTACACTGCTTACACAGATCATACTGATTACAGTTATAACAAGTGTTTGTCAAGTATCCTATGTCGGTGAACGTAATAGAGTCAAGGATTGGCAGTAAAAAATGGGTCTGATAAAATAATTCTGCACCACTTAAGCAAGATCTTTGAATCAACTTTTTGATATGGAATATTCCATCTTATGTCACTTTGCAGACGGTTTAATTTCGTATAATTAGTTGCCAAGAGACGGAGCAACTTAGATTGGACGTAATGCCAATAGGTTTCATGTAACGGCCAATTGCGTGTCGCGTTCCACGCATGCCAGGCTTGATTGGCAGACGGATAAAGGGTCAACATAATTAGCACTTTAGTGACTGAGAACCAGCGAGACATGCACCAGAAATGTCTAATTACACTGGCGCCTTATGAATCATAGAACAAGATACGATGAATGAATGAAGACGAAACGACAGTGTTAATAGTAACTTTGATGTCAAATGGCCTTAATTATTTTCATGAATTAGTAACTGTTTCAATTTTGTTTTTGATTGGGATCGCCGTTAAGAAGAAGACATCATACAAACTAAATAAACGTTAAAAATTTCAGCAAATTTACTATCATCTAGTAATTTTGTTCATTTGTCTGTAGAGTAGATATTAAAATTAAATTATATACTAGTGCGGATAACATATCTAATCTTGAATACACAGTTATCAAGCTAGGCTTAATCGTTACTTTTCAAGTGCAAGGGGAACGAACATTTTTGATTTTATGACAATCCACAAAGAGGGAAATTGTGAACGATTTATCGTTTAGGCTTTAGAAAAAGTTTCGGCCAATTACATTCCTATGTTAAAATTTCCCTAAATTGCCAAAGGACCCAAAGAATCTAACGGAAAAACGTCCTCATATGTAAATGATATAGTTAGGGTTTTGATAGATAACTATATTATCTATAATATTTTATCGACATGTCATATCGCGATAATACAAAAAATTACGACATGGATAAACTCTAAACACACCGCAACATCATTACGTTGAAAATTAATCCACCAACGACGGAATACAAATTACCAATTCCACCAAAACAAACTATTACTTAAACATACAAAATCATTTTGTAAAGCTGGCTGCTTCCGTGGGTTGATTAAATTGTTTCGTTTAATATCCATTTCGTGAGTACGGATAGTACCAAAAGAGGTCGCTCGGGTGGTATTTTTGGCAATTGACAATTCAATTGGCTAAACATACAATCCACAATGGATGTTGCCTTGGCCGGTTCACCGCACGCCGACACCGGCGCATTGGAAGGCCGCTCACATTCTATTTTAAAAGTCAATTGTTTTTGATTGATCGATTACGCAGCTAATAGCTACACTCATGTATTGCTCTGCGTCAGGCGAAGACAAGAAAGTAATTTATACTGTGCGAAACGCGAACGATTCATTACTTTCCCTTAGGGAGAGAGATGGGAAAGCTAATCTCTGGATTATTAAACGGTATGAGAAGGCACGTTTAGCAAAGCCGATATGGTTTACAACAACAACTAAAAACAGCCAAGTGCGAGTCTGTTTCGCACACGAAAGGTTCAGTAACCTAGCAATATTAGAGATTGTTCGGTTGTTAGTTTAAATAGTTTCTTCAATAACCCTAAATACTATAAAGAACTTGTTGAATGAAAACCGCGCTCAACGCAAAGTAGTAACAAACCCATCTGAATATTCATTTGAAATTTTACTTAACCTACACTAGCTGCTAGCTAGCATACATGCTGCTACGTAGAGGAAACAGATTTAAAAGTCGCTTCCTGCATCCCGAGCATGCAGTTTAATGACTTTTCCAACTCCGGAAGGAGAAATTAAAATTCATGCGAACGCAAAACTGTTGGAAAAAACAAGTCAAGGAAAACCGTGGGTTCACGGATGAGATGAAAGTTTTTGTAATAGTCGACGGTTTAATTATGTTGCCTTAATGTATTAATTTACCCCCGATGGAAAGAGATTGTACAATCTATGCAAATAAATAAAATTTGAGTGTCTGTTTGTAATATAAAAATAACTGTTTTTTAGTAAATGCCTATGTATACCAAAATAACATTTTTTACAATTTTTGTCTGTCTAGACAGATTTTGACGGGACTTTCTCTGGCAGATAGCTGGTGAAATAAGAAGTAGCTTAGGCTACTTTTATTTCAGAATTATACAATATAATATGAACGCGGACCGAATTCCACGCGGACGGAGCCGCGGGCACAGCCAGTTATATGTAAATGTATATACGTTTTTGCGATTTTATTGCTTCAAAGAGGTGGATTGTTTTTGACGTCTTTTTCTTATGTTTGAAAGTTAAACCGGGATGATTTTTAAATTAATTGTCGCGATTAAAATAAGTTTAGGTCGAATGAGCGAAGAGAATTAAGGATTCCTCTGTTGCTGACAGTTAACTAAGTATCTCTTTATACTTCTTTTGATCTCTTTTTAATTTTAAAATACTCCTTAAAATATTTTGACTTTATACGATAGTCTTCGAAGAAAGTTATATAAACATACAGATAGTCATAGCCTTTAGACAAAGAAGCCGCAGGCTGAATTCAGTTTTATTTTTAATTTACATTTATACTTAATGAAATCATTTTTATTTTTAATTTAAATTAATAATTATAATTAAATTACGACGTTAATATATTCTTCATAATCGCAATTCGTGTTAATATAGTACCGAATTTTCTTGAAAGTTAAAACCTCAATATCACAATGTCAGTGAACTATAAGATAGTTTAGGCATTTATTAAATGTAATCGGATAAAAGGTGTATACACTTAGATAATAATAAATACTAATTAGAGTAGTTGAAAACTGACTGCTTTGTCTGACGACATATTTATTTATTTTTTCCATATGGAGACAGAATATTTCATTTAAAACATCTATATTAAATAAAAGGCAATACTGATTAACTGACTGACATATCAACGCACAGGCGAAACTAACTACTGTACTTAGAAACTTGAAATTTGGTACAGGATTTTTCAAAATTCTACCTCCTAGGGATTTTCGACTTCTGCGCGAATGAAGTCGCGAGCAAAAACTAGTCTATTATATTATTCCTAAACCTTACAACAAAAAATAGAAAGTTACAACTAGAGCCTGCATTTATGTTCTTGATATAAACTGGCTGCACATTGAAAGCCGCCAGAAATGGAAGTAGTAACCATAGGTACCACCCATTTCCAACCGAACGTGACGATATAAAATGATTTTATTACAAGAAAAGTACAATGTCCATGGACTTTTTGTATTTAATATATTACGGGAGTATTTTATATAATTCTAGCAAATTATGCACACACATATCAACAATTGCTGATGTGGTCTGTATGTGCAGAGAAATCGGTACAACTCGTTTAGTTCGACCGGGGAGGTACCACCCTCATAATCTTCCGTAAAGCAATTATTGTGTTTCGGTTAGGAGAGGCATGTTTGCCGGCTATACTTATACACGAAGCTTAGTCTTCAGTGGTAGCAACACATCTGTGATCAAACTTAGGTATGATTAAAAATACTTGGGGGTGATTACTGATGTCCATGGGCGGTTCGTACCATCAGGTGCACTGTATGCTCGTAAGGTAGCAACCTTTATACATAATAAAAATTAAAACGAAATGATAACTACTAAATATATACTTACTAAAACACATTATACAAATATAATATTTTAAAAAATATCATGATATTTAGGTGATTCAGCTATTGTGAAGTCATTTCGTAAGTAGGTGTTTGTTTGTTCTTTCCCGACAAATAAATATTCTTGAAATTTGGCAAGCATGTATGTTATTTAAATCAGAATACATACAGGAAAACAGAGAATCTACACGTGATGTATTGTAATACATTTTTAGAGTGTACCTACTAAAATAGTATATATAGCTTTCTGTAGTGTTTATAACAATAAGATAAATTTAAAAACCTGAAGCTGATGCTACTGTAGCATACAGAAGACAAAGAAAAACAAAACAATACAAAGAAAAACCGTTTCGGTTTTTGTAGTTTAATTCTGGAACTACCCAACTAATCTCATATACCTTTCAATAACAGAAAACTATCTTCGCCGAGTGGTTATAGGCTTTTTACTATGCGTACTAGTATTTAAGCATAACAGGAAATGTCCAGCCAGGCGTCATTACTTCGTCTGTACAGATACCACCGTCTACCGTCCACTTTTACTTTCGCCCTCGTCCGTTCACCTGAGCTCGAAGACTGCCCCAGATACCACAAATGCGTGTTTACTTGAACCCTCTACTCAAATAATTATCCGATACAACGATAGTTGAAGGTTCAATGTGTTTTTTATGAAGCCCACGCCTGAACACAGCCACGGTAAATGATCATTGCCCTGAAACCTACATAGGAATTTCTAAAAAAATAAAATCGTCAATGATATATTAACAAATTGTCGACTTTACAATCATTGAATTGGAAGATTGTATTTAAAGGGGTAGAAAAATAATCCCGATCTTCGGTCAGGCACCATACTTAGATTTTCATCAAAACCATTATATAAAATCATACTTTTAATAAAAAAGATTTGTCAAAGACATTATTTATCATCCTCTGGCATCACACGAGTGTCTCGAAATTAATTTCGGTCTATCCGAACCTCAATTTTATATCAAAAGTATTAATAGATAGACGCTTAAAATATAAAACAGGGGTGAGTCATTGGTTTTTACTTTCTACTCGATTTCGAAGAGACCAATTTGCACCGGCTAATCAAGTAATATGTACATATGCACGTAAAGCATAGGGGAATCGATAACCAGACGCCCTATGCGTGGTAACACCCTTATTCCAATAGTGTGGGGAAAAGTACTAAACGGGGAATTTCATTCGGAACGTATTTTCCAAGCTTGTATACATTTATACTGCATGTACTAGATCGGGATCAATAACCTACTAGGCCTGCCCTGTACGGTACGCGTACAAAATGATTGACCAGTATTGCAATGTATGAATTTCATACATTGCAATACTGGTCAATCATTTTGTATGAAAGTATGATGGCTTTACTAAGCTTACATATCTCTCTCATGACATCATATTTGTTATAATAGATATAATAATCATTAGTTATATTATTAATCATGGGAGTTTTCTGTTGCTTAATTAACAAAGCCATTTAGTTTTTGTCGTAACAATTGTGCATAAATAACTACTGTTTACGATTAACATAAACAATTTATATATAACTTTAGTATACAAGCGGAATTTTGAGGTTCTTTGTTTGGAAACATTTGCAAAACAAAATTTTGTTTCTATTCAAATTAACGTATAGCCCTAAGGCTTTTGAAATCGTTTCGCCGTGATCAAACAAGTGGAAATTTTAGCTTTGTACGAAAAATGAGATCGTGGATGATTAATTAAAGTTCTTCATAAGTAATTCCTTTCATATACAATTTAATTTTCAACATAAACCTAGGATAAGTACCAGATAAAAAGTTGGTACCGTCGCTTAAAGACCACTACGCGTAGGGCCCCAGTGCGTACGCCCAGTGCATCACAGGTATTAAAGAGGAAGTCCTATATCGCCATTTTGAGAAAAAGAAATATATTTAACAAAACTTTAACCAACGAACACGTCTTGAGAAATAGCACAGACTTGTAACCACAAGATGTTTACTGGAGTAGAACACGGCGAATTAAATTAACCGCATTCCAATAAAATTGAAGATTTCAAACTTATTACACGAAAATGGACATAGATTTATGAATTGTTGTTTTGATTTTAAATTACTTAGCGAGTTTATCGAATTACTAACGAGTTTTTAAGCGAACGTTTGATGTAATCGTACCTGTTTTATGGGAACACATATGCCGCAAATATGACTAATATAATATTTACTACGTATTAGCACACATTCGCATCCTCAAGTTCTTCGGGAAGCGAGTCTTCCGGTTTGATAACGATACAGTCCATCGCCTACGTATGCTCTCTCCTCGTCCATAGGTATGTAGATATCGTTTATGGTATTGTTTATGGTAGTATATCGATAGGTATATATGGAGACGTATCTCCAAAGTCACTATAACAATTTCCTACCCGACTACTCAGGATGTTTTTCGAGTGAATGTCACAAAAAAGTGTTCATCTTTATACTTTTGACTGTAAGTCTACCGCCACGTATCAAAATATCGTCAACATCCACAGGAAGTTCAATCACCATAGACCAATCAACAAAGATTATCATACAAACCTAAAATTTGGAAGTGTTCAGTCAAACAGAGGCCTTAATGGAATAGAAATTTAAAATATATTAAATATGCAATTACTTATGTATGTTCATACTCAGAATCATACTGAATGCGCCAGTTAATCTACTAACAGTAATTAATAGTAGTTAATCTATTAACTTTAAAAGACGCGTGTTTCTTTTTTATAGATGAAATTTATTTTATTATTAATTGCTAAGTTTTCTACATATGAGTTTCAATAAAATTGCAATAAATATTTTCTATAGATAAAATTCTCCCTCCTGTTTTAGAAGTGTATTAAAATGCTTGGAATGTGTTTAATTTTCAAAATGTGGATCAAGCACTGGTCTACACTGAGTGGGTTTTGTGCTTACACCACCCAATAGGCATAACTTGAAACATGATGGCCCAATATGCAAAACAAAACATTTGGCCAAGGTTGTTTTCAAACATACTATAAAGAAATGTAGGCCAAAAGTCCCCATGTTATCAATTGTCATTAACCTTGTAGGACAAGGTAAAATATTTAATCATGTTTGATTAAATTCATGTAGCCAATGAGTAAGCTGACCGCTTGAGAGAGAAGTCTTTGCTGCCCAAAGATGTGTGTTATCAACCCCAAATAGAATTAAAAAAAAAAATTACATGTTAAATTTGTTTCCATACCTTTATCCATCAACATCAAGATTACCTATTAGAAACATTGCTAGAAATCTAGCCTGGTACATTCAAGAGGAGATCTGTCTACTGAAAATTACAAGGTTTTATGATTTTTCTGCAAGTCTACTATACTGGCTAAGTACACGTTTTTCTATCAGAATTAAATGATTTTTCATAACATTTTCCATCATCAAAACCAAGTTATCTTTTTTACTTTGGTATTTAAAACCTAGATCACCGAAATCTTAAATAATTGACCATTAATTAATAACTTTATTGAAATACAAGTTGAAATACTTAGAAAACTTCATGTAAGTATGACTCTACACTCAAGCACTAACATTACTGTTATGTTATAAAAATAGAATTGTTATTATACAACAGAAATATCCACTGACGCTAACCACAAACATTACATTGTCTTTCAGGGATTTACTCCTTAACATATACCTACTGAAGCTAGAACAGATTATTACTGCAAAATATTAAATTTTACAGTAGAGACAAATGACGTACAAATAAAGTTGTAGATTCTTGAAGCCTTGCTGTTCAGGATTGAATTAATGTACTTTTTAATTCGTAACTTTATGGTTTTTAAAGAGTCTTGCTAGTAAAGGATGATGAGATTGAACAAAAAACGAATTAAAATTCAATTGTTTGAGAAGACCATGTAATTACGCAGTTTATTTTGCCAGCACGTCAATTACAGACTGTTGGAAATTCAATACTGTTGGTTGTCTGGTTTTCCACTCACAAATTGACATCTATTTGCAGAGATCAGCTATTTGCAGAGATAAAGGTGTATATTGTATTATGCCTGAGATTTTTCCATAAATAACGTATTTTTTTTTTATCTAAGCCTAGCGATAAGGCAGACGGGCTACCTGATGGTAAGTAGTCACCATCGCCTATAGACATTTGCAGCACCAGAGGGGGCGGCAACGCATCGCCGGTTTTGAAGGAGAGCTCTTTTCGCGCCTTTTTTGAACCCCAATGTTTTGAGTCATTTTAGCAACTATCAGGTGGCAGAACGACACGCACCCAATTTGACCTAGTCCAAATCAATGAAGCCTTAAGTATTTAACGAAGCAGATTATCTTGAACTAAACTAGTACATACCTACTAAAATATGTAGGACATAACAGTTTTGCTCAACACACACTAATTTGGTCTAGATTCGGATTGGGGTGGTAATATGTTTCCCCCCCCCTACTTTCATGCTGTTAAGAGCTATATTTACTCCATAGTATTCTCTGTCATACGTCACAAAATATAAGGATAATGAACAAAGTTACAGTCACACATTACAGTCAGTAGATTTAATTATAAGTACATCAGTACTCGCTGCACCAAATTTTTTTGGTCAAGGGCAGATTAAGTGTGTTCCACATTAACAACAATTTAGCAGCCCGAAAGCAATAAACATTTAGATCATAAAACTACACATGCTTGATTCATTTACTTTTTCATTGCAGCTTGATTTTATGACTCATAAAAAAATTTGGAGCTCCTATGAATCTATGTTTACAATACTTGCCCCATTTTCTTCTTAAAACAAACTTACCTACTCTATCTATTGCAAAATGATTGTTTAAAGTGGATGAATGGTGTTATAAAGAGGAAAAGCTGTGTTATTCTCTGTTAATTTTCTCATTTGTGTACTTAAAAAGATGTTGTTCATTACCTGTTTTCATTTAAATTTGTTTGACTCCACCTTTATATTTACTTTTCTGAACAATTCCTTTAACATTAGCTTTCCTAACAAACTTAACTGTATTTATATTATTTGATCGTTAAAGGCATATAGGCATGATTCATATACCATAATGGTCATACATGATTCTTAGACAGAGCTTCTGTATTCAAATTACAGTGCGTATGGATTAATCTTGGATTACAACCAATGTGTACTAGCAATATTTTCAATAGTGACTGATTTAATACTACGTAGAACTAACAAAGACTAACATTATTTAATAGCCCTAAGTATAAGACTTGTGGTTGGTTACAAGAATAGGTCCCTTGTGGTCAGTTTTATGTAACTTGATGAATACTGGAAAACACACTGTGTTTCCTGGTCATAACTCATAATGATTTTATCAGTAAATCAAGGAATATGATTATGTAAATTATTTATATTACAGTTGCTACATAATTATTATTCTTGCAATTGCAAATGATCTCTTCTGTGATGTAATTGGAATTTAAGGATCATAAAGTTGGTTGCTATAAAATTGATTGAATGAAAACCTTTATCTATACATAGATTCGGACATTTTTAAACCTGAATAATGTTAATTTTAAAAATATATGTACACATATTCATTACATATTTACATAAATAATGTGTTATCTTGAGAACCACTTGTTTTATTTCCTTATCTATATATATAAAAGGCAAAACTGATTAACTGACTGACATATCAACGCACAGCCGAAACTACTGTACCTA
>DWNR01002106.1:0-13620 GCA_018250455.1 Polygonus leo | reverse complement strand
TAAAGACTACTGTGAACCGAAAGTTATATGCTTTAGAAAATAAGTTGTGTCTTACGGCTCTGGGATCTTGGACTACTTCTTTGATAAAATGCCTTGGGATTACAGGCTGTTTCCGACTACACGTACTAATGACATCAAGTAGACTGGAAAGGCACAAGACTGATCGGAGTAAGACTAATTAGGGGAGGCCTGTGTGTAAAATGTGGACGAAACAGTGGACTTTTGAAGGCTGATAGACGAAAAGAATTTGTAAGCATTATTGATTTCTTGTTAATTGAAAGAATTTTTTTACATCAATGTCTATAGTAGTTCAGAAATATTTAACACAAATGTTTACTATAAATAGTACTAGGTATATCTTATAGGCATCATTGAAAGTGCCTGACCTTATGGGGGAGTGGTAAGGTTCGTTGGGATGCTGTGCGGTCGAGTGGAAATGTTAATTCTTGCTGTGAGATAAATGGCGCATGTGGCTTCCCAAACGTTCGGATCTATTTACGTTTGTTGAAGATTAACAATCTTATGGCGAATCGGTCATTGCTGGAAGTCTTATTTACTTTTGCTAAAGATCGTGTATCGGTCATCACACCAAAGGGTTAAAATCACGGTCGACAAAAAATAACATAAAGGCAAAAATGGCTAAAACGTGTAACTTGGCATTGACATACGTGTGTGACTGTTAATATTATGCTGAAAGGAATTGTTTTGCATTGATGTTGTCTGACGTTAGACAAAGTAATCTGTTAGGGAAGGACAATTAATGTTTTTTCCTATACTTAGTCAGATCTTCTATTTATAGTAGTTTGCACTAATTCATTAAGTTTAGAAATTAACCCTCTATTTATATACTATGAACATAACTTATACCCAAACTGAAAAGTTTAACTAAAAGTGTAAGTACACTATGAAGTACACTTTGAGAATCCGCAGCCCTAAGCGAGTGTGCTACAAAGTCCAGCGTTTCATGCACCCACTGCAGCACGCACACAGAGGCGTCGCCACGGTCCGCTACCCCCGTATATAAACCTACCACAGACTAGCCTTGAACTTCATTTCACCAACGACACTCAGCGAAAACCACCCTTCGATTTTCACTTGTGGATAACGGACTTTGTGTGAATTATGTTGTGTTGGAACTGATCGGTGAAAACAGTGTTTGGTGACTGAATTTAAGATGAAGGCCGTACTGCAAGCGGTGAGTGCCAGTTGCAAATAACTGGAAATATTTAGTATAAATATAATATTTAAAAGGGGATTATTTATTTTTCTTAATTATCGTAAATTACTCACAAATAATAATTTTCCCTTTTTGCATAATTTAAAACGTTAATGGTTCACCACTCATAATAAACTAACAAATTAGATGGTTAAATACAATCAATTCAAAAAATATCGATAACTTATTATTATAAGAAGTGAGACTTGTTTTAATAGTACATAATAAAATAGGTTTGTTTGAAACATAATACTTTATTTCTAACTTCATTTTTCGTTTTGTTTATTGTTTATTACATAGGTAGGTACAAATTTAATTATACACATATTCGAGACCATAATGAATTAAAATATGAATAAGTAACAATTAAGTATATATTACTATAGCATATTATTAATAAATGAATATAAAATATTATACTACTAGGATGGAATAATAGTATAACAATTAAAATACACTTTTAAAATATTCGACCATTATTATACGAGAGTTTATTTTAACTTAGCTTTGTATTGTAGCATAAATTAACATAACATAACACTTATAATATGAATATAATAGTACAAATTGCCGCCATTTTTACATTCATACATATTATTTATTTAGGCTTACGTAGTAGTACTTAGTAAGGTTTACTCATCCATAACTCATCATTAAAGTATAAAATGTTGATTTTATATATCGAACTCTACTATGAAATATCTAGTGATAATTTTCTTCGAGTCTATTCTTAACTTACTCAAACATTCAGGAGCTTTAAGGTCAAAGATCTCTAAGCTTACGGAGGTCACACGCAGAGAGCATCTTTTCAATATATATAATGGAAGGATAGTGTTCTAGATCTAAATTTATGCAGTATATCGTAATTGCATTGTATGAAAAAAAACCCATGTCATCTTCGTCGTGGAAAAGCGATCACTATTAATAGTGATCAAAATGTTAAAGGTCCGCACGCATCTAAAAAGAACTTAAAATCTAATAATTATAAGAATGAGATAGATAAGGAAGGACGAAGAAGGATAGATTTAACGGAGGACATTTTATTATTATGGACTAGTCCGTGGGCTTTATTTTTTCAGTTTATTAGATTTAGAGCTATTGTGATTATTCACGTTAGCAAGAGCAACAATACAATGAACTAGCATGAATTTTGAAAATTCTTATATGTATATCACCAAAATTAAACAGAACTCTCCGTTATTATTGAAAATGACGTTAATGTAAGTTACTTACTGCTTCTGTCTAAAAATATAATAAAATAAAATCCTTTGCTATCCTGTCTGTCTGTTTGAACGCTATACTCGTATATACATTTTTCATGCGGGTTTTCGCCGACGGAGACTAAAGGATTTATAGGGAAGATTTAGGTTTATAATTCTACAATGTTTTTTATAAATTGACAGAAGTGGAAGGATTAAAGAATTATTACTGAAGATGTTGGAAAAAAATGTTGGCTGGGAACGTTACCAGCGTTCTCCGCATAAATGAATAGAGTTAAATTAAAATAACGTAAAACTGAATAATTCCACTGAAAATGATCTGCATTCAGTTTTTTTTTTAATTTTCTTGCGTTTGTTATAGAGTTCATAGGGAGTTGAAAACCTATGTTATTGCTACATCTACATCTTCGAGAACCAAATAGGTACGTAGAGAAGTGCTATGAAAACGATTACTATGTAGTTCATATGTGTGACTCTGTGAGAGATCTAATCAACTTATATGAAAGCTTTTTTGCGTTAATTATCACTCGCCACATAAATTATTTAAGTCGGGGGTTTTAAAATTATTTTAACCTTTTTCAATTACATTTAACCATCGTGGGATTTTTCTAAATTTTTAATTTTGTTTTTATATATATCTATACACTACTGCCATAATATACATTATAACATTCTACCCCTTTTTAACACCGTTAGACGATGAGTTTCAATAAAGTACGCAACACATCTTCCATCAATTCTATTAAAGAATATTTATGTAATTTTAAGTAGATCGGATCAAGAAATCATGTTGTCCCATGAACAAACAAACAAACTGCACCCGTTTTCACCCCCTTAGGGGTAGAATTTCGGAAAATCCTTTTTATCGGATGCCCACGACATACGAAGAATACACCCTCCAATTTTCAGGTCTTTACTATTAGCGGTTTAGGCTATGCGTTGATCCTTCAGCCAGTCATTTAGGAGTGAGCATTTTATATGTATAGATTTATACCTTTGGAATGACGTATGTCTAATTCCCTTTCTATTAAATTTAAATATAAGAAGTGTACCAGCGACAGTAATGAATTTTGCATTTTAGATATAGTTATATTACAAATATAGATACAAACCTCATAATGTGCGTAGAAGTAGGTTTCTAAGTGAAATAAAAAGCAACATGCAATTCATTTCACTATGCAGTGCATTTTATCTCGCGTTAACAATCTAGTTAATTGCCACATTTTAATTGGATACCTCCTGACACCTAGCGTGGAGAAAGTAAAACAATGGTCGGACGTATGATACATTAACAATAGACACTTATTAACGATATTGTCACTGTATTTGCCACATATCCGAGTTTTTGTAGACTTATAAAATAATATAATTTAGTGCGAATTCTTCGCAATATGTTAAGATTATTCTAGTTTTGCTTTTTAGCTAAAGTTTTTGAAATTTATTAGTTATTTAATAATATGTCATGAAATTAATTGATTTCTCATTATAATACATTTTATATTCTTTAGTATATTATACATTTTGCATAATGTAGTATACAAATCTACTATTATTTATCTACTTTATTATTTTCAGTAAATTATTTACCCTAAGATAAACTTTATTGAACATTATTATTCACATAGAATTGAATGTTATGTGGTATAAAATTAATATGTTGTAAGCAATAAATACCCAGGTAATAAACAATGTCATGCAAAGATACCCCGCGCTCAGCAGTGAAAATAAATAATATAAGTAATAAAGGACAGGTCTTTAATTGCATGAAGATTATTAATATCAAATCTGCTAATCTACTCTTTAAATACAAACCAATAGAACCTTAACATACTACATATGTAAAACAAGTTTTTGTATAAAAATATTGAAAGGAAAACATGCGTTTAACATACATTTTCCGATATCTGGGCTCTTTGGAAAAGAAGATAGGCTTTCTTTGACATTAGAATGAGCATAGTTAAAAGATTTTTATAGAAGCCTTTTTATTAAAAAAAATAAATGAATAGAAAATATAATATACAAGCATACGAAATAAAATATTCATCATAACTGTAAACTACATTGTGCTATAACAAAATGTGACAAGACGCGTTATTCACAGCCTAACAAGCAGTTACAGAATCTAACAACTTCTACGTTATACTTATTTCATTACGTGAATCACCTACACCTCTCCTAGGGCTAAAAGGAAATCGCGACATGATTGTGCTTGTAATAATGCTCCCTGCAGCGTAACAAGAAATTATGTACAGTCCACAGATAATCTTTAGTCAATTATCGTGCAAAATGAACTTATGACAACTGAGTAACAAGCATAAAATGATTGATTGGTAAACGGTCCCACGGCTCCGAACATCATACCCTTATTAGTATCGAGCAACCAGTACTTCACTGGCAACGAGTAAAAGGGAAAACCTGGCATTCAGAGTTGACTGACCATTGACTTGCGATTATAGTGGAATGAACGATTCTTTTCCTTTTCCCGAGCTTTATATAGCTCTGGTTTGCATCGTGACCACTTGCGAAAGGTGATCGTGAATCGTCTTATGACACGCGTCTTGCCGGTTTTATAGGTATTTGATGGAAAGCAGATGAGTTCTGAGAAACCTCGTTTGAATATGTTGAATTACTCTCCTATCTCCCCGCTTTTTATAGAACTATTGGGAAGCATTTTTGGGATTATTCTATTACAAAATCATATTAGATAAGTAAATAATAAAGTCGTAGTGTATATTCATTTACAAATTATTGTCGAATTCAAATTTAATTATTTGATTAAGTTATTCTTATGCTCCCTCATTTAAAACGAGGATCAAATAAAAAACAACTTTATTGACTAAATACTGTTTTTTAAAACAATTTAAATTATAATAAATAAATATTCTCAATCATATTTTTCACGATATTCTAACTAAAAAAAATCTGACCAAACGCTGAGAATGAAGCAAATCAGTATTTGATTTAAATATGAAGTCATAAAATTATTTCTACTACTACTACGATTAATGTAACCCAAAGCACGTTGAAGTTTATAAAAGATACAATAAATCATATTTTCCGTAACACGATACCATCTGTGTATATCCCATTAACCTTTGAAAAGAATTCGTTCACCCACTTTCCCAATACACACATAATATTAGACATTTTTAGCAACTATATGTCTGTATGTTACAGGTGGATGTAGTAACAGTTTTTAGATGTCTTAAGAGCTGGATGACTAAATATTGAGAGATATTTGATTGTGAATATAATTTTGAAAACTTCGACATTTAAAAATTAGGTTAAAACTAATTTTACAGTGGGTACTATTTGTAGATAGGTATATTTATATTTATTTATTTGTTTGTTAGTATGTACTTAATTTGGTCTAGAAATAAATGTATCGTTATGTAAATTGGTACACATTGGCTAAAACTTAACTTAGATCTTATTTATAATGCCAAAATTGTTATAAAAAAGAAACAAATACCAATTTATTTTTTATATTGCTACCAGTACCAAAAGTAGAGAAAGAAGTGGGCAAAGGTATGTTTTATTATGAAATGTTACACAACATCAGACCAATTTAAGTACTACTGTGTCCCACTTAGAAACAGTGCCATAAATCTTTCTTTACGTAAGAAATATTTACGGCTTTCCATAATCGCAGAAGCATAAAAATTAATCGACGATGTAAGCAAACAAAACAGAATACATTTACACTTATAATTGCTCTATCATTTCATTAATTAATATTAAAACATTAACGACGATATAATTCAATTAAACGGAACTGTTTAGTTAATTACTAATTCCTCGTAGAATGAAATAGATTTTTAGTAAAGCTTTGAAAACCTTTACGTATTTATTTTTATTTATTCACTATAATAAAAGTATATAAGCTAGGCAAGTATGCCAGAACCGTGCCGTTTCGCACTTGATACCCTTTTCCTATCCCGTCAGGGATTTGTCGTAAAAATGTGTGTGTTTGTATAATATAATTATGGTCCCTATATGTCCCTTTAAGTTTTCTATATGGTGCAGTCCAGGGACTTAATTAACGCAAACAGGGCAGATCATACTGCCATCTCATCATCTACATTTATAAAAGATCAAAGAAAGATTCTTCACCTGTTACATTATATATTTTGGAATTAAATAGTCATTATTTCTCGTTCTATCGTTCTCGTTCTCGTTCTATCAAACAGATAGGTTAACTGTTCAGAGGTCAGAGAGCGATCCATGATATGACCGTGTCATGATCGTAACCAAACATATGTAAAAAAATATTCTATGTATTTTATGCATCAGTAGACTCTTGAAATTTTCCCGTCATGTGTATTACTTTGGCCACAACAACAACAAAAATAAAAAATATTGATAATAAAAGAGCATTCTCATAAGAAGAAACCGGTATTTTCACCTTATCTTTTGAATCACAATATTTTTACATTGTGTGTAATAAATATATACTTTTAAACAAAGCCATCTAAGTAAGATCTTCATGTGCGGGTGTAACTTTTCCTTGGCTAATTATTTTGATACAGTCAAAACACGGTTATATTATAGAACTACCTGAACCTGGCATGTGGTGCATTGCCACGTAATATAATTTACTTTGCCTTTTTTTTTAACCCGCTTAGGGGTAAAATTTCAGAAAATCCTTACTTATCGGATACTTACATCATACAAAGAACACACCCTCCAAGTTTCAGGTCTCCACGATCAGCGGTTTAGGCTGTGCGATGATCCGTCAGTCAGTCATTCAGGACAAAGCATTTTATATGTATCGATGTTATAGTGGAAAGCTTAAAGTGGATACATGAACATCTTTAGTATTGCATTACGCAGACAAAACTTACATCGACACTTACCATTCCATAATTTGGCAACCGTATGTTAATTGATTAAAGATAACTTGTTAACATTTCACATATTCATGCCAATTTAAAAATATATATTTTAAAGTGATCCAGATAGCGAAAATGATGTTAGTGAAAGTGATTAATAAATAAAAAGCTGATTAACGCATAACTTACTCGTATGGTCGGTTCGCGTGCCAAAAACAGTTTTATAATATCCAGGTTGTGGTATGAGGCCATTTTATTTTTAACTACCTAAACCTTTCTTATTTTGGCGATTATAGTTTCATATTAGTTTTAAAATAAAAAAAGTAAAACTGCTGAACTGATTTTGGATACTTCTTCTTTTTATATAAATATGAATCCATATAAGTTTCAAAAAAGTTTATTTTGACGAAACAAGCCAATTTAGGGAACCATACCTTTTTGCAACCATACGATAAATAAAAGTATATTTCGAATTGATAGATAATACATAAACCTGTGTATTTAGAACAGACAAATAGCCGATCTAATTGTTCATATTGAATGTGTGAATATAATAAAATTCCCAATAAATAATAAAAAAATATATATTAATTAGGTATATAAAATCAACAAGTATATAAAATCTTTTAAATGAATATCGGCACGGAACCGGAAATCTTAGTGCACAAGTCGTGTCACAGTTTATATTATTTTAATCTCATGTTAATAGCCCTCTCAAATATTTTAAAAGGAAACTCAGTCCTCAGGTTATACAACACTAAAATCACTTTAAAGTCAATAATCAGAAGACTTTCTAAAACGTACATAACTTAAGAAAATCAGATGCGTGCCTGCTTGGGATTTGAATCCAAAACTCCTATGTGAGAGACCGGAATCTTGTCCGCTATGGCTATTAATCACTATTGTTATTGTTAACATTACAGTAATCATCGTGTGATAAATGTTTAAATATGATATGATATATTTATATTAACAAATAAAGATCATATATATCAAAAAATATTTATTAAAATATGATTCATAGGTATTATGATTATTTCCACATAACAAAATGATCTTTACTAATATGTAGACTCGATGTGATCATCAATAATGTTACGTGAATTATGAGATATGACTCAAGATGAGCACAGACGTTGTTTCTCAAAAATCTATTTGTAAATTTGATCCGTTAGTCATTCTATGAATAATATTATACAATGAGAAGAGTATCAAGCTGTACTAATGATCGGGCAGATAAGTAATGACTTTGTTCCGGATAACTGAAGATTGATAAACTTTATTTTTTAGATCATTATTGTAAAGTAAAGCATATATAAGTATTATTGTAAAGTAAGTGGCTGAATTAGTTTTGAATTTATAAAAGTAGAGTGTATTTATAAAGACTTTTAACTCTCTACAAATATTTAACAATTAGGTATAGATAACAACCTTTAGGTATTAATTAATAATTCATTATGTTGCCTACTTAATGCCCATTGACTATCCATAATCTGTATTAAATTAGGTGGTTTCTCAACTGTCTTTTGACAGCCTAGTAGTGAAAAAGGTGTCATGGACTCCAAATTTATGGTTTTAGGCAATTTGTGTAAGTTACACCATTCTTAACATTCAAATAAATTGGAAAACTACTGTATTTCAAACTATGCATATCTTTTATCATTAATTCGTAACCTGCATTATTAAACTATTAAATTCATCTATAGGTATCTGGTATTTAGTTATTTAAATTGTAATTTTATACAATAATCCTAGGCAAGATCGATTTCAGTTATATACTAATTAAGTATGCGATAAATATACTATGTCGTAATTTCATTCATTCATCAATAGTTGGAACAGTTGCCAATTCAATGTTAGATTAGACCATATTAAGTTTTGTACACTAGGTGTAATTCACCCAAAAAATGTTTACTACATGGGTGAATTGTGGGTGGGTAGTATATGTTAACGGGTGAAAAAATAGCGCTCTAGTAGCGGGTGTCTTTCATACGAAAAAAAAAATCAGTTAATGGTTTGGCTTTTCATAATTTTTGCCCATAATTGTTGATCTGTTAAGTATATTGAATAGTATTGAGTATTAAAAACAAAGACAACAAATCACACTTACTCGTTAGTGACATTCAAACATTCAAATCCAACTATAAAATCACACACACAATTTCCCTTTCGTTCCCACGAACAACCAAAAATTACTGTATATCAAACTATGCGTATCCTTTATCATTAATACTTTACAAAATCTAGTAGTTAGTTATTCAAATTGTAATTTTACACAATAATCCTAGGCAAGATCGATTTCAGTTACATACTATTTATGTACAAGATAAATATACTATGTCGTAATTTCATTCATATATCAATAGTTGCCAATGCAATGTTACATTAGACCATATTAAGTTTTGTTCAGTAGCTGTTATTCTCCCACAAAATGTAGTATTATTCATATGTTGACGGTCATGAAAAAAAATTGCGTTATAGTAGCGGCCTGTCTTTCATACGAAAAAAATAGTTAATGATTTGGTTCTTCATTGTTATTTACATTTTTGCCTATACTATCTATTAGGTTAAGAGTGAATTAAAATCAAAGACAAAAATTCACACTTACTTGTTAGTAGTAGTAGTTACAGTAAAATTCAAACATCCAAATCCAACGTTAAAATCAATCACGACCACGTTGTCAACCATAACCCACACAATTTCCCTTTCGTTCCCACGGACAACCAACCCAACGGGTACAACAGTTCAGAACACCGTGCCGCTTTCCCTGGGTGCTCCCTGGATGAAAAGTGGTCACGGAGGAGAGAAATGATACGATCCTAAGCGAAGATACTTGTCGCGTTGACCTCTGACTTACAATGCCTTCGCTGGCTTGTGCATCGATCTTAGCTGATTCATATTATTATCTAATGGTACATAGATTGTGAGGTGAGGATTTATTACAGTTGAACCCACGTTTTCATAGATAAATATTATTGTGCAACTTTTCAAATAACTTCTTACTTCACAGCTGGGATAGTTCAAAATTCTAAGTTGAATAGAACTTAAAATTCTTTAATTTTATATCATGCTAAACAAAAGTCATACAATTATTTTTAATAAAAGAAATCTTAATCAATGTTAAGTTTTTTTAGGATATTCATACTTTACAGACATATTAAAATACACTTCGTAATATATTCTTAATACTAAGAATCGCCTGCGACATTTGAACGGTTTGCGACGATGCTTAATCAAAGACAGTGAGGACAGCTTGTCGCTTACTTACGTAATTATTAGAATTCTTTATGTTGAAACTGACTTAATAATATAAACGATCGAATATTTTTATCAATTTTCGGCTAACAAAAGTTAAAAAACAATGGAATAGTAAAGAGATAGACGTTTTATTATTTTTTCATTTCTTTTTTGTTACATCTACCTCATATGTCGTTTATAGGTACTATAAAGTTATAGGAGATAACCTTTAATGCTACATTACTAGATGTAAAACACGCCTCGTCGGTGGAGACTTACATTGACCTTTAAGTTCTAGCGTGTAATAATCATTTATAGGTTGCTATTAGAACTAATATTCACCACTTTCTAGTAGATAAATGATTCATTGAATACATATTTGTATTTAGTTATATAACTAGATACAGTCACCTTTAGCATGAATATATTTCATACAAATCTGCATCTAGCGATAAGCGATAGCGGCCTATGAAGTTTTGTAATATCGGCTTTGAAGAAATACGCTGTCCATTTTTTTGAATCCCGATGTTATTTACAATGATAATTACAATGATTGAACTTAATGTCTTGATTCTCAAACATCGGGGATGATGGTAAGATTTTAAGGCAGGTGAAAAAACAAAGGAAAAAAAATCAATTATTACACGACTATATATCATACGTCGGAATACCTTGGGAGGAAATTTTTTTCACATATTTCCTGTTAAAAAATGCAAAAATGACATTATTTTTTTGAAATAATGAAATCGACAAAATAACGACGTTGTATATAATAATGAATAATTATATATTATATTCTTATACTCTCGCTTATATCTCTTCCTCCTTTTTTAGTTTTTTCAATACAAAATTTATACAATTTTCAAAAACCTAAGCGTTAAGCCTACGTCACGTCCTTACTTCATAACACGAACGGATGTAAACAACATAGATTTATAAATACACTATAAATGAAAGGGAAACTCGTTAACTCCAGTCGAAAGCTTCATTTATTATAATACGGAAACGGTAAACAATCGCATGCAATAGAAAGCTCTAAGGATGCACAAGCTTTCGATTCGTGAGTTAGCGGCGAAACGTCGAAGGGTGAAAGGGCGAGTTCATCCGATCACTTCGGTGACTCACGCGAACGTAACTGGATAGATTCTTAATAGGGGAATAGATCATAATTTGTCAAATAGACATGCTTGGGAAATCTTTATCCTAACTAGCTTTATGCGAATTGCGAATTACATACCAATGGGAGTTGGTGTATGCTTTCATGCTCAAATCGGTACATCGATCATGAAATATAATACACACATTGTTAAGGATATAGAAAAGAACATAGGTGAATATATTGGCCAAACAAAGTGTTCCGAAATATAGAAATAATATCACGTATTTGAAATGTGTTATGTGTGTGGGAATGTTTGTCATTCCGATAAGTCATTTAAATTAAACTTTATGAACGTTGATTCATTTAAATCCTTCATTCATATTAATTTAAATAAATATATGGGTGATTTAAATTTGACATTGTCATTACTTGATTAAGGAGTAGGAGGAGGAATATTAAGGAGTTCAGTAAAATCCAAGCTACAATGTTTAAGAAGTTAGTACTCTTTCGGAACATTTAAAATAAAACCAACTAGGAAACATAACAGTTCATTTGTTACTACTGTTAGGACTTTATTGCCTCCAGCTAACGTATCTTATCGATAACTATTGCTTCTGCGAGCGGCAGAAACAAATAGCTCGATATAAAATAAATGTAAACTCGTTTTGTTTAATGCTTTAAATATTCGTTTCTTACGTCTTTGTTTTTATTGTTATGACATACTTATATAGTCCAGAAAATGTATTCGTAAACAAGCTTATACTTGAATCATTATTCAAAGTAGCAACTAATTGTAAAATGAAAAGTTATATTATTTGAGTTACTCGTTAACTTGAAAACAATTATTCTTCAGAGTAGTTAGTAGACGTGAAAGTGAAATTAATTTCATCAGAGGATGAGTTTCATTTATGGGCATTGCATGGTACGTTGTTTAGACCGCAGGCGACTTTGACCCTCGCCATATGTGTGAAGCTGTGAAAGGGAAATTGTGCTTGTCCCGCGATAGCATTTCAATTGAATAATTGCGTAGGTAGACATATTATCTTAGTTGTTACTTGTTCAAGTGTACTATTAGTGAAATGACTCGCTGACTAGAAGCCTCTAAGCCTCTAACCTATTCTCTACGGGACTCTAAGCCTACAGTTCTGATGTTTCAAAATTATGTTCTTATTAATTAAGAATTAAATATCATTTTTTCACAACTTAAATAAAATAAACTAATCGTAGTCGGCATAGTTTTATTCAGATTAAAACCCTCTTCACGTTGATAGAAAATCAGATCCTAGATTCTATGTGGTTTTAGGAAGTGATAAATAAAGATGAGAGAGAATACTCTTTTATCTTTTTATATTTTACTTCGTATTTTTATAGAATTAGTAAACACTTATGCATGTCTTTTATTTCTTTTGACTTTATAGATATGAAGTTAGTTGTAGTTGCTGACGGATTTTTAACGGTGTACTTGTAATTTGTACGATGTACGATAACTTCATATGTCCATAATCATATGTACCTAACATATGATTATGGAAACACATGGTATTTGAGATAATAATTATAAGTTAGGTATCTTCATTTACTGCATCATTAATATAAAGTCTTTCCTATTTCAGATACGGATACTAGTTGTTATATTACTTTTCGAAAAAACTCGTTGTCAAGATGGATACAGTGATCAAGACATTCTTCGTCTACAACAGATGGCTGCCAACGACGGCCAAATTGAAACTATTACAAGCTACAGTACTAACATCATACAAAGGGATCCAAATAGTCAGTCTATAAGCTCCGTTAGTGTACAGTATCACATGACGGATGATCCTGACAAAAACAACGATAATAACCGAAGTGATCGCAGTAGAACGAAAAAGGTATATCGTATCAAAAATCCCTTTCAAAGGCAACCAGATGAAGAGGATGGATCACAAGATGGTAAAACCAATCCTCTAGATAATGGAACAGGAGCTAGTAACCAGTATGCTGCAATGCAGTACTCGCTGCCACCGGAAGATTTTT
>DWNR01002105.1:0-13621 GCA_018250455.1 Polygonus leo | reverse complement strand
CAATCATGTCTATAACTTTTTGTATCTGATTTCGTATAGTTATTGGTATCGGCATCGGCAATGCATATGTAAAACTGTTCTATCCGTCGTTCAATGGGGAACGACTTGTCTAATCTCTCACGTAATCTATAAGTACATCTCATCGAAGTCAAAGTCAGCTGAAGAACCCTATTCTGATTCGAGTACTGTAAAGTGTGTCAGAGCAGTATGTACATAGCCTTAGGTCGGGTATGGTCTTCGCGTCGCCGTAAATTAATGATAATTACAATGCCAGTGTGACTTGTTTATCATCTTTTTGTCGTGTTTATTTTTGATATCGCTGCGTTGATAGAGATATGCATTCTCAATGTGTAGCAGCCGTTCGTTTAATATTCTTATTGAGTAAGATGTATTCATAAATAATAATATGTAGACTAGTTCATTGTCGGCTTATCGTCCGGAGGCTCGGAGTCTGAACAGCATACTTCACAACCATTTACGCCGCACTCACACATGGAAGTTGGGCGTATCGAATAACTTAATTTCTGAAAGACGAGAGAGAATATATTTTTATTAATGAATAACAGATATAGACAGAAAAAAACTAGGAAATAATATACATGTAAGGGTGCAAAGTAAATTCTTTTTTCAGTGTCACGGAAAATTCGCATTTTAATTCAGTTAGAACCGGCATACGTGACAATAATGTTATAACGTAAGGCAAAGTTGAGAACAAATATGTCTTGGTATGCCTTTTAAACTACATAGTATTTTCCATTGTATCACAAAAACTGCTGCTATAAGGCAGATAAGTTAATGTAACTTCTCACAGAGTCCTTCAAACCATATTGTACTTTTATCTTGTTCAAAACACGTTATAAGGCGGAAATAATTGGTGGTGATAGTGGAAAAGGTGTTTTTAAATTCACACAATGGGTAAACTATTTAGAAGAGTTTGTCCGTAGCCCACCTCTCTTAAAGATTCCCCTGGTGCTCTAACGATGACAACAATCGCGTACACCGGTATGCACAGCAAGGAGAGAGAGGCGATGATCCAGCCGAGCGCCTGAGCCCACGCCGGGTACTGATACTGGCGGTAGCTGGGTGGCGTGTAGTCCACGAGGCTGGCCACCCAGAGCGCGAGCAGAAGCGCCGGCGTCGCTATTAGCCAGCAGAACCGGAAATAAAGCGACGGTCGTCGACCTACAAAACATTGTTTAAGTATTTTATAATTCATAACTTCACAATATGCGCTTCACGCTCATTACACCTTAACAGTACCGACTTGGTTTTTGGATGCCAATGGTAACAAAAAGTACAAAAAATTTAAATTTAAATTTTTAAAGTAGAATAGAATTACTATATTTGTCTAAAACTAAATTAATATGATAAGAAAAAAGATAATATACTAAATTTAGCATTTCGCCGGACGGGTCATCGAACCTGGGATTCTGTGTAGCAGGGGGTTAAGATAAATATCAACATGCTTAGTAGACGCGAATTCCGTTGAACTTTAATATGTGAAGGTGATATAATTATTACTTGATTCCAGGTTTTTTATTAGGTGTCTACGTCATAAAGGTATGGAAATTGTTTGCTACACATGTGTCTCTTTTATACCTAATCTAAGACATCTGAGACTTATCTGTTTGACGTAGCGATAAGATGTTACGTAGGTATAAATTTATAAGGTGTAGGGATTTTGATTTAGCTGTAAAATTAGCATATGCCATGTCCACTAAATGTATATATAAAGGCTTTTTGCCAACTCAAACAGGACGTATTGTTTCATGCACCGTTTAAAATGTGTAACAATGTGTGTTACTGTAAAACAAAAAATAGAAGGCAAATACTGAGCATAATATTTCGTCCGGCACTTGCTCTTAAATTCTAAAATATTTGTTCTTAATTTCCGAAATAGAACAGATGTATTATTAAGATACATGTGTAGGTTCCTGCGGAATAGTTAGGTATGTAAAACGGAAATCCACGGGTACAGCTGCGTGGTGAATGACAAGCGTGAAACAGTAGGTACGACCTCATTATCGTATTTTATGAAACAACAACCGTGACGAGAGTTTTGTTTAATTTAGATCGCTGTCTCTTTGTTAAACGTATGTACCAAAATATATCTGCTACGTTAGTATTTGTATAATTTAATTGATATTTTAGAAGACACTTTCTGGTCATAAATTGGCGCCTACTCATTTGTCTACTTGTATGACTTATTATTTATACAAATATCACGTGCTTATTACATTCGTGGCTTATTTATTCTAGGGCGAAGTTAGAACATGGCGAGTAATAGTACCTATGCTCATAGATATGTGCAACTTAGGGTTCAGATTACTAACCTGTCATTTGTTTAATATTTCGGGACAACCGTCCCACACCATAGAACCATGCTATGGCAACTACCTCGAAGAACGCTAGGTAAGTGATGCTGAGAGAGGCTGCATAGTAATCCATTAGTTGGAAGACGTATATGCCGCTGTGTATGATATGCGGTAGTCCAAATACCAGTGACACGGCACAAACACACAGCACCAGCAATTCGTGATAGACGAGACGCCTGCGTATCATATTGGGAAACCCGTCTTGAATTGATGTCACCACAACTTCTACTATTGCAAACTGAAATTTACAAAAGATACACAATCTTAAACGCTAATCTAGATAGACATCTTATCGTACTGGCTTAATAAATGAATTGCTCATAATTACCTGACTATTAAGGCCGAGACAAAGAAACATGAAGAAGAATAGAACAGCCCACAATTGCGACGCTGGCATTTTTGCTATCGCTTGTGGGTAAACTACGAAAAGTAATCCAGGACCTGAAATTAGCAAGGTCAACATTTATATCATTTGGGTATTTAGAAGATAATAAATAATAGATTTTCATAATTTAAATGTGGTAATCTTTATACATGTTTATGAACGTAAGAGATTGTTAAAAATATGAAATAAATAACTTAATACCTATGTATCTTTTAACTGCAAAAATGTAGATAGAATACTCACTGTCGGCGATCACATCTTTCACTGAAGTATTTTGCTCGAAGGCGATATTTCCGATCGTTGCGAATGTGAATATTCCGACAATAATACTGGTAACTGCATTAACTAGGGTGACGGCTATGGTGTCGTGGAGGAAATTGTTATCAAATCGGTTGTACGAAGCGAACATTATCATCGATCCGAAAGCAATTCCGATAGAGTTAAAGATTTGTGAGGCTGCATTCACCCAAGGCCTTGATTGTTTCAGCAGTTCCCATTCAGGTTTGAAAAAGAATCTTAAACCTCCATCCGCGCCGTCGAGTGTTAGCGACCGGCCGAGGAAAACTATAATTAGTAAAAAGGGGAGTGTCGTAGTGATGTAGCGGACTTTTGCTGAAGACTTTATACTTTTCCATAGGGCGAAGTACACTAACACCCAAGCACAAACTAAGCAAGCAGCCAACTCCCACCGCATGCCACCAGGAAATTCTATACCGGCACTCATGCTCAAGACCTTTTTCCTGGAAGTATATAATACACATTTGAGTGTTAGTGTAAGACCCTACAAGTTATACCAAAAGTGTATAATATGAAAATACAATGATCTTAAATGAGGCATAATATGGCACTTCCTCACTCTGATGTATGATAAGTGCCCAGTGTTGTTTACAAATGTAGGTATGTAGGTATAACTATAATGCGCGCATCGTAAGAGATATTAAGATTATGCAAATAGTAAAATTATTTCTAATTCATATGTGCTTAATACAAAATTAGGCATTCCCACTTTTCTACTTAGAAAATTATCAACAATTATATTTGATAGTATTTAGACATTTTTTGTAGGAAATGAATGAAATTATGTTTGAAAAGATGCAAATTACCAAGGATATCAAATTATACAGAAACTTACTCAAAGAACTGTTCAGTTGGTGTCTGAGATCCATTAGGCTTAGTGATGTTGTGATTCGGGATCCAGCAATGAGGTGTGTTCCATCGGTTAGAACAACTGGCCCATGGTACTTCGGATTTAAAAGATGTGAAAAAGTAGTATATGGCCCAGGCAATAATTACAGCGTAATACGTGGACATTAAAAAGGAGATCACCACGCTCGCTAGACCTGCACCTGTAAGGGATTGTTATGAGTTCAACAAAATGTGCGAAGATCTCCTACAAAACTGGCGACGCATTGTCGACCCATCTGGTGTTGCAAATATCCATAGGCCTTGAGTACATACTTAATGCCATATGTACATAAGTATACTTTATTTAACTTCAACTGGATAATTCATAAGTTCTGAAAAATACCAGTTTTATGGATAATTACATCATTTCAATGAATGGACACAATATGATATTTTTGCATTGGACATTATAATAAAATTATAATGAACAATAAGTACCTATTTATTCTTTTTAACGATTGGCTTAAAGTTAGTTAACCAAATATCTATAATAATAATATATTAAATTATATTTTTTATAATAGAAAAACAGTCATTTATTCAAATAGATTCGAAAAAGTAAATTTAGAATTTCCCTGAATTCAAACATACCTTTGAATAGGGGGCATATTTGTGAAAGTGCACCAATAGGTCCGTGTGCCGTGTACTGGCCCACCGCCAACTCCATGAAGAGCATCGGCACGCCACATACGAGAAGAATGATGAAGTAGGGAATCAGAAAAGCACCTGCAAAATAATTGACAAAATAATAAATCATTATTTCAAGGACGTACCAGCATTTTCCTTCTCGCAGGGAAGGTAAACTTCGGGCTTGATTTTCAACGTTTGAAAAATTTAAATTAATTTATGTTTATGGCCACTGGTATTCTTTATTTTGCTATGATTGTGACATTATAGGCGTTTAATATTATGAGGTGTACCTATTGTATTTTAAGTGTATGTTTACCAATTGCTAAGGGCTTCGAAGGGGAGGAGAATTAATCCATAAACTCTCCCTGAAGCTACGATTATGCATTCTATGCATTTATTATACTTCTGAATTTCTAATTCATTTCCTCTTCATAATAACGGTAAACACCCATTTCAATTTAAATGGTGTATGGCAGTGGGCTTATTATCATCCTAGCGTGAGACATCTCACTTGTTCCCGGGGAAGAAAAGCATTGATAGACATTAATTATTACGTTTCAGATAGTTAAAGATGTCAATGTACGGTAATAGAGTACACATCAAGTGGACAATGTGGATCTTATCATCACCCCTATGGAACTCTATGCGGCAAGTAAATATATTATTGAAAGTATTGAGAAGTCTTTAAATTCGTCTAAAAATTGTTAGGTACCTGTAGCATTGCTGGTGTTATTTATCGTCATCTTACATGACACAACTATAGATACAAACGTCCTTGAAATAAATTCAATTGACCTACAGAATTACTAATTAACCCAGGCATTTACTAAAAGTGGAGGCAAATTAAACTTATGACATCTACGATGAATTAAGATTTATTTGTAAATATATTCTATACACTTTGTAAAAATATTGACTAATTTTTACAAAATGTATAGAATGATTAGATAGTTTTTTTATTGAATTTGTTATGATTTTATTTGTTCGGCTAATGTAATTGTAATCTCGGCTGGCCCTAAGATTATTGATTGTTAGAAGTTTTTCTTCATCAATAATAATAATCTTTTGAAGGCATGTTAAGCAGTTTAGCCTGGAGGCTAGAAATCCGACTGCTCACGCCGGATATCCGGGTTAGAAGCTTACGAGTAGGCCTCTGACTTTTAATAATTACACTTGCTTTCGGTGAATGGACATCGCGAGAAAATTTAACAATTTACCAAATGTTTTATCATATAAATATAACGTTATGCTCATGAGCATGCAGTCCATCTGATGGTAAGTGATCATTGTCGCCCATGGAAGTTAGTAATCATACTCAAGCACAAATATATCAATCTTAAATTTGATCACAGACGCGTGTCTATCCCTGAGGACTAAGATGTTCGCTTCGTATATAAGTATAATAAATTACCTGCGACATAAACATTTATCATAAAATAAAATATTGATTTTCATGTTAATATAAAAGTGAAGACAAAGTCGATTTTTCTGTTGTTTATTTTATTATTCATCTCTATTACAAAACGCTCTGTGACACATAGACGATATATATCTAGATTAAATAAAGATTTTAATGCAACTTACTGCGAATGGACTAACATACAGTATCTGTGTTTTGTTAATCTAATCATGATATTTGTTAACAATTGATATCAGAATACTTAGTAATATTTATTGCCGGTTATCGTTACTTTACTCTTCTTTTTAGTTGTTAATTCTTGTAGGTCTATAAAAATGGTACTATAAACCATTAGTCATAAATTCACATACAAAAAGAGCATTTCCGGATATACGTATATTTAGAAAGTATAAAAGCTTATCAGTCTTCGTTTTAAAGATTGTAAGTACTTGAATTGGGTGTACCCGGATATACTTGTATCTACATAAGTATTAGTCATTGTTACTACATTTGTATACCTTATTGAAAAAAAAAATTGTTGCCTAAGGTTAATCTTGTGAAATAAATAATATAAAGCAGCTTCGAAAACATTATACTATAAAAATGTAAAAAGAGTTATGAGTTATGAGGTGGTAGATACATAAGTTCGACCAGGTACTAGTTATATACTCACAATCTTCCGTGAAACAATTTTTGCGTTTCGGTTTGGAGAGCCGTGGTTGCCGGCTATACCATATCTACTTAACCATGAGGTGAAAATCTTAATGCTCAGGGGTAGCAACGCTCTGTGGTCAACCTTGGCTGCGACTCAATCGTTCTTGAGGATTAATAATGTCCATTGACGGCAGTGACCACTTACCATCGACATGCTCGTTTTTTCGTTTAGACGATAAAAAAAGTTATAACGATGCAACAGATGGACGGACGGACTAACGAATAGAAGGACAACATAGTCTTAGTAATAGGATTTCGTTTGCAATCTTTTGGTACGGAGGCCTTGAAGTGTTATATATTTTATACTATTCATATCAATATAATCAATTCCAATATAAAACTATAATCGATAGTTAAGATTATCGCTGACTTCCACAGCAGAATATCTAAATAATATTATACTATATAAAATATATTTAATTTTCTTTTCTAATTGAGATTATTGCAAAATAATGTGGGTTAAATTACTGAGATTCTACCTGCCTATTTATTTTCAATAAGCGTGAAAGGAGTCGCATTCTGAAACGTTTCCATAAATCCGTAGTATAAATAGTATACGGTAACGATACTATAGAGTATTATTCTAGGTATCTATAAAGCACAGACAAGAAATGAAGACATGTTCAGAACAAATACATATTTTATAAAATACTAAAGTAAAAACTAGGCAAACGTACACCATGATATTCGTTTCCATGCTTTGCTATCCTAAAAACAAATCCCGAAAACTTCAAGCCTAATTTTGTTTTAGTATTCTAGTGTTATTTACCACCTGAGAAGCTTTTGAGTAGATATGTAGGTACGTAGGCACTATTAGTACCTGGGTGTTGCCTACCTAATAACTGTTTTGAATTATGAATTTTTATGGCCAGGAGTAAAAATCACAATAATGAAGTCCAAAGCTTCTTGGAATGTTATATTCACTTCTGCCATCATTTGATGGTAGTACTGGATATAACTTTGCAGATGCACTGTCTATTCAATTAAATTAGGCAAAGTTCGAAGGTTTCTTAAGATGCCTGTATTTTGCTTTACAAGCGGAAAATCATAAACAGACACTTATTCAATGTATTTACATTAATTTTGAGCAATATAATAATATCAAATGTATAACGCTGACGTAGGAGGGTATTCCGTTTCGCGTGACGGATCAGTTTACTGAAAGCATCAGCTGTAATTTACACCGGTGTGTGCGATGTTGGTCCTTCGAGTTGACGCGTCGGCAACAAGCGGCGCCACTTAGCGAAGGGTGACACAAACTTAACTTGCTACCACGATTTTGTATCAAAGTACACAAACATATATTCAGAATTTATTATCACCTCATTACTTCTTCCAATATTAGCTACATTTGACGTATAAGGAGAAATAACATAACTATAACATTTTTTTAGTTCATAACTGCGCAAAAAATGAGAAAAAGAAAGTAATGCAAGCTCTGATCATTGGTTTCCTGTTATATTAAAAAAGTAAAGACTTCTCGCAAGCAAATTATCTAAATCTAAACCATTAGGAAGTAAATAAAATTACGTTTTATGACTGGACTTAAATATGTTTAAGATTTACTTTATATAAACGTACGTAACTATTTGTATTATTGTTATTAACTGCCAATAAATATCATTATCGCTATAAGTTGATAAAATTAATATTATCTCGACGTGGAAGTAGGTGTATCTAATTGACGCCATTCAGGCATTCGGTGTTGATAAGAGAATACCAGTAACAGGGTGTGTAACAGCTGCTGACGGGCAATGCCACTGCAGACACGATCTTTTTGTCTCCGTATTTACATTGTCCAGGATGCTTAAATTGTTTGGATTCGTGCAAAAAATTATCGAGCTAATCGTAGCAAATATATTTGTCACGACACTTAGAATCGAGTTTGTGTAATTAGAAGCTTGTTGTTGGTTGTGTCAAATGGATAATTTGTACTTTTTGTGAATTTACGCGACATTTTACGCAAGGTATAGTTTAGGTACTTGTAGATTCATATTATGGTAACAACATACCATAACATGAAACATTGGAAGTGTATTCTCTAGTAAGATGCCACTACTGTACACAGGTCACTAGATCACTTACCGCCACCGCTCTTGTAGCAAAGGTAGGGGAAACGCCAGACATTTCCAAGGCCCACAGAATAACCCACACAAGCTAAAACGAACTGGATCTTGTTAGCCCAAAAGGGCCTTCTGGGTTTCAAGTGAACTGTTTCTGCATCTTCCTCTTCTTCGTCACAATCGCTTTCATGTGAGGCCGTATCTTCATCGGGAGGTCTGTCGTGCAAATAAAGAAAGTAAGGTATAGATAGTGTGATAATATTTATTATACCAATCATAAAATTTCAAGGTTTGGATTATTTAGATATACTTATTTTGATTCTAAGATATGAGTTACAATGGTAGAAAATATTGTAAATGTTAGTTACTATTTAACGATGAATAATTTTGTGATAGAAGATATATAAATATAGAAGCAGCACGCAGTACGAACATATTTATACACAATGAATTATTTTGTGTAGTCATTGCTGAGCACAGACATTTGTAACTAACTCATATGGATTTAGGTTATATTAGGACCCAAGAGTAGCTATTTTGAGGAGAAATGGAACACTCTCAATAAAGTCAATCTGCCTTACAAAACCGCCATAACTAGAACATAGCAGCTTGCTATTGTAGGACATGTATGCGCAGCAGTGGTACATATCCTAAAAAAAGAATATCTAATTACCTTTAACGATATCGAGAGGGTAAATATATTAATGACGAAATGACTATATTATTTAAGCGTATGCGTAACGTAATAGGTCTACACTATTACCAGTATCAAGTTTGCTATCTATCTATCTTTCTATACATATAATAAAGCTAAAAAGGGTCAAAAGTCTGTAGGTACATGGAAGATATTCGAAAAATAATTGGCTGGGGATACTTAGAATCGTTAACAGAACACGTTTTAACAGTTTTTAGAATTTTTGTCTGTTTGTCTGTTTATCTGTTTATCTGTTTGTCTGTTTATTTGACCGCGCATCACGTAAAAACGGCTTAACGGATTTTGATGCCAACTTAACTAATCTGTCGAGACGATCCCCGGCCGTGTTTTAGGCCATAAAAATTCAACCCCTAAAAGGAGGGATAGCTGTGCCCACGGCTCCCGTGGGCACAGCTAGTATACAAATAAATGCCAACACGTCTTTCGCACCAAAACGAAGCCTGCAGTTCTAAAACCTACCTACAGCGTGCAGGGTCCATAACGGAGGTTTGCTCTAAGTTTCGTTCCCATTAGCTAAACTTTATCGAGTACTTTGGCAAATGCTTGGCAATAAATTAATTATGTAAATTTGTGCAGCGTTGCCAAGTCGTTACGATGTGGGTCGATATTCTTGTCTTGCTATGCAAAGTCGACCTTATGAATTGTTTAGTCATGGCAAAAGAGTACACCGCATAAGCGGCAATGACCAGTTTGCCGTCAGGCTGCGTTGATACATCATCAACAAACCTACGTCATCAACAGGATCATCGCGACGCACTATTGTCGCACTGTTAGGCATGATTCATAAATTGGTGGTTTCAAATAAATGATAGATTAAAAGTATACAAGCCATAGTTCTCTACTTTGGCCCAGTGCTAATTGACAGACTTCAAACCTTATTTTTTGTTAATCTCTCAGGCGCGTAGAAAACTGATGATGCAATAATGTCACAGCTGATATAACTAAGTATGTACCAACCACTACCAAAATTTCAGTCGACTCTACATCAGTTCAATTAAAAAAAATATTTGAAGTGCCGCTTAATATGAATAGAAGCTGCTAGCGTTTCGGACTCCTCAAATTCTGAGTTACGAAGGCAAAACATATACAATTATACAAGTTGCTACGTTTCCAGTCAAATTCTAATTGCGTTCTTGGAATCCCGTATTCCTGGAATCTTGTTTTCCTTGACAATAGCACAGGGATAAAGTTTCATTACAGGGTCACGTATTAAGACCCGAATTACCACCCTAGCGTGGTCAATCTACATACTCGAATATTTGTACTTTTTTGTAGATTTATTAAAATTCTAAGGCGTATAAGTTTTGACATATAATTTTGGCTGCCAGTAATATTTTCAGTTTCTACAAAAACGTAAATAAGTATAAGTAAAGCAATAAATTATTTCAAATTCTTCACATTACTATAAATGTAATCAATTTCTAATTGCGTTTTTGGAATCCTATCATCCTTGACAATAGCACAGGGATTATGTTGGGATTATGGATTACCGCCTACCGAGGTGGATGATCGATCCACATACTCCAATATTTGTAGGCCACTTATTGCTCCTTACCAACTTTTCTGGAGATTTATTCCTAAGGCGTATGAGTTTCGGGATTTTCTTCTACACTTCTAAGTTTAATAAGGGCTTATTAATATCAAACTTTGTTTTACTGTCCTAGTTTTAGCCAATAACTCATAGGCACAGATTTTTCAGAATCTTTAATGATTTTATCGCACTTTATTTTTTGTTGTTGTAATTGTTTGTAATAATTGTTTGGTCCTATGCACGATTAAGTTTCTGCCTTACGTCAACTACAGTACTTTATTAATAACATTTATGTTACTTTTCAATAAAAAGAGCGCGAATTAAAACTCTCTTATCAACAGACTTAAAAAGGAAAGATATATCCGTCTTCATGTTTTATGCGTATGATCAGAATTTCCATTGCTTCATTTCCAGTCAAATTCTAATTACGTTCTTGGAATCCGGCGTTTCTGTATCTTGTTATCCTTGACAATAGCACACGGATTAAGTTTCATTACAGAGCCTCGTATTAGACCCGGATTACCGTCCCACCGTGATCGATCACCTACGTACTTGAATACTTGTACGCCATTCATTGCCAACCTTACCTTACCTTACCAACTTTGTGAACATTTACTCCTTAGGCATATGTGTATTATCTTTTTCTTCTACTGATATAAGTTTTGATAGAGGCTATTGATCGACTGATTGATATATTCTATGATCCTAGTTTTGTTTCACCGTTATTTGTTAATACTATTAATTCATATATTTCCACCAATATCACTTATTTTATCTTATAGAACTCTTCCGTATTTGGACGATTTAGATCCTTCCTCAGATCAACTACAGCTCGTTCGTATTAAGCATACTATTTGTATTATATGTAGGACAACAACAATTGAAATAGCACAGTAATTAAATTTCGTTACAGAACTTCGCATCAGACCCCGGATTACCGCTCCACGATGATCGATCACCTCACTCAAATATTTGTAGGCCACTTATTGCCTTACCAACATTTTGTCAAGATTTATTCTTAAGGCGTATAAGTTTTGACTTTCCTTTGTGCTCATAAGTTTTATAAGGCTTGTTAGCGACAAAGTTCTTCTTTTATGACCCTTGTTTTATATTTCAACTATAATATATGTCAATAATTCGTATGCGTAGATTTTTTCGGAAACATTATTCATTTTACTTGACTTATCAGTACGATCGTATCGATGAACGATTTATATCGTTTCTCTCATCAACTACAGGTCGCCTCCTTTTCAGAATACTGTTATTATTATTCATTTGATTTGCAGCAAAATGAAAGCAAAATATAATTATTTTATCAACTGAACTCAACAAAGAAGGTTATATGTTCGTCTGTATGATTATATGTTTGTTAAAAAATTACAACATTTCCAAACAAATAATAATTGCGTTCTTGGAATCCCACGCTCCTGGAATCTTGTTATCCTTGACAATAGGCCAGAGATTAAGTTTCATTACAGAGCCTCGTATAAGACACGGATTACTACCCTACTGTGATCAATCACCTACATACTCGAATATTTTTAATTTTGTGAAAATTAGTTTCTAAAGTGAATGAATTTTGACTTTTCTTTTACTCAAGTTTTATAGCGGATTGTTAGCAGAAAAGTTAATCATTTACAATTATAGATTTATGTTTTACCTTTTTGTTAGTTTTCGCAGGCACAGTTTTTTTCCCATGTCCCATGAAAGATTTTATTCTACTTAAGGTCAACTACAGTTCGCCTAGTGTTCAAAATACTGTTATTATTGTAACTGTAATTGTAATCATTTGTCGTAAAAGGAACCCAAACTATAATTATCTTACCAAGGGAACTCAAGAAAGGAATGTCCGTTTGTTTGCTTTATGTATGTTGAAAAGTTACAGCATTTCAAGCCAAAATATAATTGCGTTCTTGGAATCCCGCGTTCCTGGAATCTTGTTATTCCAAACAATAGATCGGGATAAAGTTTCATTACGGTGCCTCTCCTTAAGTCTCGGATTCTGATCCTGATCGATTGCCTTCATACTGGAATATTTGTAGGCCACTTATTACTTCTTACCAACTTATCTGAAGATTTATTCCTAAGTCGTATGAGTTTTGGCTTTTTCTTTTACGCTCATAAGTTTTATGAGGGCTTATTAGCAACAAACTTTATCTTTTACGATCCTAGTTTTATGTTTCAGCTTCTTGTTAGTGTCAGAAATTTATATACCTATAAAATAGATTTCACAAATGCCTTAGCTATTTTACTTGAATAAATTATTCTACAGTACCTATACTGAATAGACTTTATACCTGTGCAAGTGGTCCCGAGCCAACATCGCGACTTAAATAATCTTGCAATAATCTCGATAACAGGACTACCTGTCGGGAGAATACTTTTGAAAGTATAATATCTCAAGTGGGACTAAACTACACACACAACTCTATTAATATCAGTTTAGTAGCTGACTTTAGTAAATGACAAACATCGTGACACAGGATTTTTTTTTATTGTGTAAAGGTAGAAAACAAGCATGCAGTCCACCTGATGGTAAGTGGGCAGTGCCGCCCATGGACATCAGTAATCATCTTCAAGTACGATTGAGTCATACCTAAGTTTGATCACAGATGCGTTGCTAC
>DWNR01002104.1:0-13623 GCA_018250455.1 Polygonus leo | reverse complement strand
CCTCATATAACCACGCCGATTTTTTTTTGATAAAACTCGTGTAGTCCAATCCGATTGTGGTACCTTTACCCTCATAATCATGCATGAAGCTATTTATTTGTTTTTTCGAGTCAAATCTTGCCGAAAGGCCAGATGGTAGAACTCGTGTACCAGATGCCACAGCCACCCTCATTATCCTCTGTGAAGCAATTCATGCGTTTTGATTGGGAGAGGCGTGGTTGCCGGCTATACTTATATACGAGGCGAACATCGTAATCATCAATGGTTGCAACGCATTTGTGATCAAATTAAGGGATGATTCAATCGTACTTGGGGATGATTACTGATGTCCATGGGTGGCAGTGACCACTTTCCATCAGGTAGACTGCATGCTCCTTTGCTACCTTAAGACGATTAATAAAATCGTTTTTATTTTCCACAGAGTAATACGCGCCAAAAAGTATATAGAGGAGGAAAACATCCAGAAACACGCCATGCTAGCCAACAAGGAATGCAAGGAGCTCACATACAAGTTGGTTGAGGAGCATGAGGCTGCATTCTCGTTTGCTATCTTCATTTAATAAAAAAAGAAATGTTGATTTAATGTCGATTCACCAGGTGGTACAACTCGTGTAGTCCGATCGGGGTACCATCATTACCCTAATAATCGTCCATGAAGCAATTTGTTTTCGAGACAAATCTTGCAACTAAATTTTTAAGTGATTATTCTCAATCATTGGGCTGTAATTTTGCATACTTAATGCACTTGCATTGTGTTTTTATTGATTTATGTAACTGAAAACTAGAATAAGACTGTAATAAAGGCTATAATTTAAAAACGCTCACCATTTTCATCAATCCGTCTGGTAATTGCTTTTATCATAATATCATCTCGGAAATCCTGGTGGAATCTGTCGTAATTAACTTTCCAGTATACATCTGAAAAAAACAATTAAGTAACACTTATTTTAAAAAAATCACGTAATAGTTTCTTAGTTACAACTTCCTTTTTCAAATTTGAGTATATACTCCACTGTGTCTCCTCTCTATGAGTACTATTAGTAGTAAGATGCTTAGCACTTGGTGGATAGGTAGAAAAAAAAGACAGTACAATCGCAGATAATACTTAAATATGATTTAATGTGTTTGGAAATGATTACTAATGTCCATGGGCGGAAGTGACCACTTACCATCAGGTGGACTGTATGATAGTTTACTACCTTTATACAATAAAAAATAACTCACTATCTTCAATCTCCGCCGGTGAATTCATCGCCTGCATGAGCACCCTAGCATCCAGATCCGGGACGATGGTTGCCACTGGCACCAGTGTGGGTACTTCACTACCCTCCTTCAACTCAGCCACTGGTGCTTGCTGGATGTAACCAGCGGTGGCCAGACTTATGAATGTGTCTTTCAGATTTATCACTGTTATGTTTTTGACCTGCAATATGAATTAGTATTTTTACAACTGGTGACTGGTAAAAAAAACTGGTGCCATGTAATATTTTAATTGACTATCGGACCCAGCAAATATTGTTCTGCCATAAATGCAATTGTTGTTGCTGGTAGAAGGGTCAAAATTTAGGGTTATATGTATTTGTTAATGCCACAACATATAAAAATAAAAAAAATTGTGCAAAAATAAAATTTTTTTGGGGTGGACCTCCCTTAACATTTAGGGGTATGAAAAATAGATGTTGACCAATTATCAGACCTACCCAATATGCACATAAAATTTCATAAGAATCGGTCAAGCCATTTCGGAGGAGTTTGGCAACAATCACTCATACTCAACCTCATTGGTTTGGTTGGGTGAGGGAAAGAAGAAGAATATGTATTTTTTATCCTTTTTTTTGGGAAAATCTGTCTAGTCTGACATTTTCCTTCATCAAATAATGAGTATATTCATTCCCAAAGGACATTTAACTTCAAACAATCAGACATATATGCATGGGAATTTAGCCCTGCAACTCCACTTTGAGAAGGTTAATAGATGTTAATAATTAAATGTACTCACCTTATCATCCTTGTATTTGTTAGCTATGGTAATAAGAAGTACAGTGGCAGTGCAGATGGCCTGCTGCAGCAACTCCTCGACTATTAACTCTGCTACACAGCCATATTTTGTCTTCATTTGCAGCAAATACCTACAATAAGAAACCATAGAGTTTTAACAAAAATATAGAAAATATGTTCATGACAATAAAACAATTATAACTAAATAATTACTCAATAAATACTAGATGAATGAGTCACTTTATTAATTTCCTTTGAAATTCCCTTAGGTTCCCTTATAAATTTTAACTTCGTCATCAAGCGAGTAATAATTAAATCTTTATATGCCCTAAACTTCTTGACATTCAAGGTATTTTTCTCTTTGAACCCAGCATTCCCTCCATAAGCCTGGAATCTTAACCATTGGCATCACACATCACCTAACAGTAACCTGGCAATGATGATGTTGATGATGGTGTTCGTTACCTTGGGTATCTAATGAGGAGCAGAACATTTTCCGGAATCAGTTTGTAGTCAGCAATTACTTCATTGTGTGATGCCTCAAATGTAGCCAAGTCATACTTGATCAGAGACCTTAGACTCTCTATAACCTGGAATTTGCGAAAGAATATATGTTATGGATTAATTTATTTCATTCTCTTCTGAAATTATTGGCTCTGATACAAGTTACACATTTTTGATTTACAGCAATATTGCTTTCCAACATCGATATATAGATTATTGATTGGCCTAATTTGGTGGTAATTGACCATACTTAGAATCCATAATGATGGTCTATTTGTCAAGTGACTTTGAGGGTCAGTCAAGTAACAATATTAGGTAATGCTTTAATTTTTAGTTGCTTAGTAGACTTAAGCAACATGTAATGGATTGATGTAGATTTGAGAGTGGCCATCTGCTTCCACATGAGCTCAGAAATTATATCATTTTTTTTGTTGGGAATGTTCGTTATACCACTTCGTTTTCCTCTGCCCAACAGCAAAAGAAATCATATATCACCAGGGACGGTAGACTCCTTAAGAACTGGTTGACTCCTTAAGAAAGATGACATGACATTATATGCCAGGGCAAATAAAATTATTATTATATTTCTATATGATATGATTTTACTATCATATTTTTTTTCAAAAGTGTGCCAGGTGCTTTTTCTGCCAACTTTTTTCTTAATAATTTATTATTATAAAAACTAATTACTGATGAAACATTGCATGAATTTTATTATGTGAATCTATAGACTTTATAATGATTTTAAAAAATATTTTGGTGTATGTTCATTGCTTTGCACTATAATTTTTCTTTGAACATATAACCTTACACTTAGCATATAGCACTATAATAATATTGTTTATTTAATTCAGTACCTGTGACCGAGGCAGGCCAGTGGTCTTAACTATCATGCCAATGGGTTTGCTGCCGTATATGAACAAATCATCGCCTACTTTTTGCACAATATCGCCGAAATACCGGTGCAGTATTTCTGATACCACTCTTCCCAACTGGTGCGACATTTTGACCCGACAGCTTTATTAAAACCAGTTTTTATAATATTAGGTGTTTGTAGTGTAAGTGCTAATACTTTAAATAATATTCATTTTAAGGGATATTTTAAGTTTTATATCAACAAATCACATGTGTTTGTTTACTAATTTACTTATGAATTGATTGACATTGACAGTTCACGTCAGAAGTTCAAACTTCATTACTTTTACAGCATTGGACTTTCTTTATTTTAGTTTGTGAAATAATAATACATACATATGTATATTTTAATCCCAGCAAAATAGGATCAGTCCATCGTATACTTTGTCATAATTATCATAACAAGGATCACATCTTTCCTCATAATGTATTACTTTGGTCACGATATTATTTAACTGATGGTCTCTAATAAATAGCTTTGATTTAAAGTAAGTTGAGATATATTTTGAGGCTACTGGACAATAACATTATTTAATTAAAATAAGTATTTAATATCTGCGTATTACACTGGCACTACGAATTCATATAACCAAGAAAAAACCGACCAGAGAGTTAATAGATTAGACTACATCCATCTACCTTTGATTTGATCGTTTATATGAATTTTGCGATTTACTTAATTCATTATCATTGCAAAATTAATTCTATCTACTTGTTCCTATAATAGTGATCTGTGATACACAGATTCATAATTTCTTACTATTTCTTACTATTGATTGATTGATTTGAAGTACGTAGTAGTAGTACAGTACTCACTATAAATACCTATATTAATCTGTGATTTGAAGTTCATTGGTAGATTATTGACAAACATAGTGTCATTTTTTATAATTCATATATTTCTTATTATTTTAATATTTGCTCCATAAGCGTTTTCCTTTCTTAGTTAGCTATGTTTTAATTAAAAATATTCAAACTGTCTACTATTCTTGAAAGTTTCTCATAATCAAGAAGTGTTTATTTTGTACACTCGTTAAATAACAATAAAAGTAATAATGAATTTAGAAAGTGCAGCAATAAATATATTAAAGCGTGGAGTGGAGTTGGATACGAAGAAACGGTATACCGAAGCCTTAGTGTGTTATCAAGAAGGACTTCAAATATTAGTAGATAAGATGAAAGGTTTGTTATGCATTCATACGTACTTCATATATAGCATAGCAATAGCATTCATACTTGCCTAGCTTCTTCCACTTTCATAACTCTCCTCATACAAACACGCCGAGTTCAGAGACTCTTGACACCTTCTTCAGACAGCACACAATCAATTTGATCAGTCTAGGTCTCCCTCGGTATCTACGGTTTTATGCAGTCAATCTATTATATATCACTGATAGCCCAGAGATCGACCTCCCGTGGAGGTTTAGGGTTTGAATCCCACGCATTTGTTATTTTTCCAAAACTACGTGCCTATTCAAATTTATACATTATCACTGGCCATTATAAGAAATCAGTTTTCCTTGCCTTTTTGGCAAGGAAAACTGATTTCTTTGCGAAAGGAGACCTTTGCCCTATTGTTGGACAATAATCGGTTGTGATAATGTGATGGTCAATGAAAATTTTATTTATTTCCAGGAGAGCCAGATGAAGCAGTCAGGAGTTATTTAAGAAAGAAAGTAGAAGAATACATGAACAGAGCTGAAGGAATAAAGAGGGTTATTTTGAATAACAAAGAAGAGGGAAAATTCCATGAACAAGTAATAATACAAGATAATTCCACTGGACATAGCTATAAAACACTGTTTGGGAGGTTCCTTGATGATGATGTACAGTACATAATAGTGGAGGACCCCTATATTAGGAGTTTTCATCAGGTAAGCACTAGCTGTAAAAATATTATTGCATCATTTAAGTCCTATCACCACGTAAGTCATATAATTTGGTCATTTTAGCCTTTTGATACCATTGGCTTGAGAATTGAGAAAGATGCGTCATTTTATTTATTTGGAATTATAGTATGACTAATAAAAACCTTAAAAATTATGGAAAAGTACATATGGAATGAAAGCTCGTCAAACTCAATCGGTTTTTTGTCTATCCTGAAAAGTTGCTAAAAATGATTATGTGGTGATAGAACTTAGTAATTACAGGTAATGAACATAATTCCACCAAGGAAAGTACTGCTTCCTCCACAATCCTTCATTAGGCAAGTCTTGTGTCTGTTTTGGAGACATTGAGAGCCATTCTTATTCATGAGGAGTAAGATTCAATTGCATTTGAGGTTAATTTTAAAAATCCAGCTGCTTGCAAACTAAGTCTTAAGTTTGCAAGCAGCTGAATTAATTATGAGTAATTAAACGATTACTGGATTATTATTAATTAAAATATCTAGTCAGGACTGGATTGTCCATTAGGCAGCCTAAGGGACCTTGCATCGATGAAGGGTCCCATGCCCAACAAAATGAAGTGTGTGAAAATTCACATCAAAAAATTAAAATTTGAAGATTTGTAACAACTTGTAAATAAATAAAAATGCATATTACTACAATTATAACTCAGAACTCCACTGCATCTAGTGCATACTTCAAATGTAATTAGGTTTGTTAAGTATTTGTTTTTACCAAGTATTCAGTATGGTACATAATATTTCAGTATTATTTTGCTTAGCTCAACACTAATAAATAAACATTTTTCAGTGTCAAAACTTCCTTCGCTTGTGTGAACTACTTGTAAAGTCTTGTTCTAACCTAAAACTCATAGAACTAGTGACGTCGAGTGATAGCAGATCTGAGAAAGAACAGAAACTATGTCTGAATCACATGAAGGATGATCTGATGAAGTACAGAATACAGTTAGTTATTAAATACTCGGAGACATTACACGATAGACAGATCACGTAAGTGTATTTTTGTTACTTTTTCTATTCCAATGGAAACCATTGCCCTAAGATAAAAAAATACTAAATTCATTTTGTGTTGAATAGTCCATTTGTTGAGGAAGGCTATATATCATCAATCTACCACAATTAGGAGCGGAGTATCAATGAAAAATGTTGCAAAAACGAGGAAAAATTGACTCACTCACTCTAATATGACGCAAACGAAGTTGCGCGGGTCAGCTAGTCGAACATAAACTTTTGAATGGATAAATAAATTGTGTGTGATTGTTCTTTTTTTCAATTACAGAATAAGTACGGGTTGGATAATAAAAATTGGAAGAGGATTAGATTTCTACAAAGCACCTACAAGCAAATATAGTTTGGGCTATTACGAATTTGATCTCCGACCCTGCCATGAGACTACTGTGGATATAATACACTCAAAAAATGTGAAGCAATCTTATGGATGAATTAAAATGATGCTTAATATATACTGTTATGATGTACATAGTAATTGTAATATTTTAATGTAATAAGAGAATTGTAATTTAAGTATTTTTGACTCTTTTTATTTTGGTATGTGTTATTGTGAATTAAGTATTTTTTATAGATTTTAATTCCAAAAATTTAAAGTATTAATAAGAATATTAACAAGTTATGCATAATTTATTTAACATCTAATTCTGTTGTTTAGTGAAATCAGTCAGACTCATCATAATAATAATCATTTAACACAAAGTAACTATATTTTTGTAAGTAGTTCCATCCATCATACTAATACATACAATTTACAAGGTGGTAGAAGTTGTTTAGTTCCACCGGGGAGGTACCTCCGCCACCCTTATAATCCTCTGTGAAGCAATTATTGTGTTTCGGTTTGGAGAGGCATGGTCGCCGGCTACACGGGCTACGCATACACAAGAGTAGCCTGAGGTAAATGTGTATACACACACACACACACACATCCAAATGGCACGGTTCTGACATACTTGCCTAGCTTCTTCCACTTTCATAACTCTTCTCATGCAAACAAGCCGATTAAATAAATGTATAGGTATTGTATTATATTGACGTTGCCTCTGCACGGCAAAAGGCGAACTGCTGAGCGTCGCCACGCCAACAACACGCAGCCCTGCAGCATTAAATGTTTTACATTAATATTATGTTATTCAATATCTCAATTAAATTATTTGCCAGGTGGTAGAACTCGTTTAGTTCAACTGGGGAGGTACCACCACCATCCTCATAATCCTACGTGAAGCAATTTATTGTGTTTCGGTTTGGAGAAGCGTGGTTGGCGGCTATACTTATACACGAGGCGAACATAGTCCTCAGGGGTAGATTTCTAATGGAAAATTCAATAAAAACAGTACTTTCAATTTATTCATATTCTTTATTTTATAAACAGATAACAATAAGGCGACCCATCGCACGTTATATGTATTAAAGAATTTCTATACAAATGCTTAAAATACAATTTCATATTAATATCATGATGTCACAGGTGGTATAAGTATGATTGTTTACAATATTAAGTAGATAGATAGAAGGTAGATAGATTGTGGTGTGATGTTATGTGTTATATTGACTCAAATTTCATTGAAATCCAAATGGTCAGCTATTTACAAGCAAGTTTAAGCGAGGTCATGAAATTCTTGGCCTGTCAGAAACTGTATAATTATCTACTCATGTAGATCCAATGAAATCTTCTAACAATAAATTTGGGGATTTAGTATGTATTCACACAAGCGAAAATCATAAGCCTTGTAAATTATAGATAATAAAATGCACCAAAATAAAAATACTGACGTACTGAAATTGAAACTAGACTAGCACAATATATTAAGTATGGCCTCTGATTATAAATAAGACCTGGTACATTACATACATAACTATGGTATAAATATCAATTTCTGCTATTGTATTGCATTGTAATGAAACTTAAATTCATTTAAATGCATATTCCTTTAATTTGTATAATTGTACATATGACAAGTGTATAATTGTTAACTGTATAAATGAGGACAACGCTAATGGTCATGTCTAAACTCGTAACGTGTTAGAGATATGTAATACATTAATTGTTGTAAGATATGTATGTATGTATGTATGTATGTACCAGGTAAAACCTAACATACTAAAATCATAGAAGAGTAAATAATACTTATGATAGCATTATTTATATTTCTATGCTAATAATAATTATGATCATTTTAAATAATTAATAAAGATGTTTAATATCTATGTGTATTATACAATACTGAATTAATAACTTATACATTCAGTTGTACCTATACGAAAGTCAACAAGAAAATTTGAATATGTATAATTTCAAGTATACCAATTGTATAATTATATAGAAATTTGGACGATAGTAGTAAATTAAATTATGAAATCAAATACAATGGAATGTATGATAAATTCATACGTTAATGCATGAAATATTAAAATTTCATTTGTCAAGTATTTCTTACATACTAAACAGATAGTTTACATAAACTTTATTATTCTAAATAATTTCATTAACTGTGTAACAATTTTTAAATCCAATATTTTTCGCTACTCAGTCTTCAACCCATACCTAAAAATCATATTTTTCTCATAAAATTCCATAATTTGAAAATATTTCATTGCTAATGTACTTTTTATTTGATACGAACACTTAATAACTACGGATATAATACACATTTAATTGAAAGTACAAAAGACAATTGAAAGTTTGAAATTAATTCGCAAAGTCATCTTAATTACGTACCCAATACTTATTAAATATAATTCTTTGGATGTGGCTCAGACACATTGATGAAGTGTTGGCGAAATTCAACTATAGACTTATCGATACTATTTACGCTAAATCACTCTTACTATCGATAGGCAATTGATCTTGACAAGATAGTGTTGAAGCATATGATAAACAACGATACTACCGATAGTGGAAAAGAGTAGAGTCCAATTATTAATCTGCTACAGGAAATTCATAATAATTAAATGTCATTTGGAGAGCACCACAAAGAATTAAAGAAATAAATTGAAACATCTCATGTTGTTGTCACGTTCACATTATGGCATTACGTCATTAAAGACGCCATTACAGATTTGAGTTTAAAATAAAATTTGATTAAAAAAAAACGTAATGAATCACTTTGAGTTTTGGAAAATAAACTAAATTAGCCTTTTGATAGTATGACTGATTAGGACTTTAATAGACTATCGATAAATGAACTATTTTCCAAAAACACTACATAGGAGTAATGCTCAAACATAACTCTCTTGTTTAGCAGAGAATAGCATGAGAGACTCCATCAAGTGGGGTTTGATCATTTCTTGGACGTCCTTCTGGTGGTCGACGAAGGCGTCTGGGTAATGCTTGTGGATGGTCCTCAGTGCCTTCAGGCAATGGATCAGGGTCTGGTCTGGGTTCTCCTCGAGGTGGGGCCTTGTTCTCTGCATCCTAACCAAGCGGGTAAGATGAGGAATGCCCTCGAGTTGGATGATCTGGAGTGCCACGTCTGCTAGTACTGATAGCCTGTGGAATAAATGTTATTGTTATTTTATGTGTAGCAAAATATATTGTTTGCAAACCAGAGAGGGTTACAAACTCAAACAAATTGGACTAATTACTACTTAGTATTCAGAATATTTCTTCTTATTCTCGATTTTAATTAAGTCTGATTTTTTATTTGTGGGTGTAGTTTCTAACTACGCAAATATTTTACCTTTAAAGCAATATTCAATTTAAGGAATTAAAATGGCGTATTTATTACATTTTTCTCCAAATATTTTACTGTAATTTTTTTCTTTGGATGGATGGTAATCCGTATGGATTATTTACTTAAGATTATTTAAATATATTTTAATTTACATTAATTATTTCAAAATTAACATTTTACTTAAAACCATGTTGAATTATAATTTTATTATAACAGACTTGACTCTCATTACGCCCATCTCCAAGGTAGGTAACCATAAAAACAACGAACTTGACTGTTACCACTAAATGGTCCACTAACATCGCAAGGTTAATAAGACCTTACCTAGATATAGCCTCAGCAGCATGGCAGTGCAGCCTGGCCTGCGCGCGCAGCTCGGCGGCGCGGGGCGCGTGCGCCGGCGCCGCGCGCACGAAGCACAGCAGCGCCACGCTCGCCGCGCGCTGCCGGGACAGCGGGAGCACGCAGCGCGCCACGCGGGACAGCGACGCCAGGAGGGACGCGGTTTGTTCCTGTGGGGGGATTTTGCTTTAATAACATCTTTTTTTTGTGAAGTGAGGCGTGAGATTGTTTTATGAGATTCGTCTAATGCGGGTGATATCGACTGGTGGCGACACTTTGACGTAAGAGAGCACACATAGGTATGCCGAATGTGTCTTAGAAGGAAACAGAATTGTTGTTGTGATGGTGTGATGGGTATAATAAAAAAGCTAGTGAGATTGATGTTTTATTGTACTTTTGATCGTTTCAATCATACTTTCATATATACTTTCTGTATAAAATAATCTCTCCACTAAAAAAAATATGCCAACACCCTGCTCTGGTCGAATAAAATACCTTTCATGTTTCATCGCGATGTTTTTCTCCACCAAAAAACTTTTTGTTATAATAACTACCTACTTACTATACATCTAAATTAAAATTAAAATTTAACAATAAAGTACTTTTATCTATCTCACCTGCAAAAATACAGATATATTGGGTCCCCGCCGTTTGACTGCATCTAATAACCGTTCTACAGTGCGATGTTTCTCGAACACCTCCACGATATCCGACTTGGGGCCTTTGTCTTCTTCCTTCTTCTCTAGTTCCAACTCTCTCACCAGGTTTACAAGGCAAGCCGTGCAAAGCAGGAGGAGTTGGCAACATTCAGTTCTGCATAGTATACCTGAAAGGAAATAACATTTGTACATTAAATTATATTTTATTTATTAAATAGTTATTACAAACAACCGCCAGCTTGTAAAAACTACAACGCCATCTATATTGTTTTATAAAATTCATTGTAATGTACGCATTTCATTTGAATTATTCAACGATAGATGGAGCTATATTGTATATAAAGTTCCGCTATTCGTCAACAGATGACGGAACGTTGTCGAACGTTGATATCATTTAATTTGTATTATAAATCACGTGTTGTGAATTGCAATAGCATGTAAGAACTTTTCAATAGCTTTATGATAAAAAGTAAACTGTACGCAATTCTTACACATAGTTAGATGCCTACTTAAAAAATTGTAAAGCAGCTACTTAAGATATACCTATTATGTGTCACAGAAATATTTTTAGAATTATCAGGACACAATACTGACAAATAGAACGATAATTGTATTTTATAACTCAATGCATTGTTCTGAAGTTTTTGAATTGAAACTTAAATACCTCAACAAGCGGTTGTTAAAAAATATCAAAGGATTATTCCAAAATATATATATTATATATACAGTATATCGTACATTTTTGTACAATTTACGAAGCGAGATGGTTATCACAAAAATCTGTTAAACATTTATATGTTAATAATAAGTTTGGATTTATATTCACCTGACATGACTTATTTAAATATAATTTAAAATTATCGTTCAATGCCATTTACGGAATCGGAATTCTAGTAAGGAGACTTGAGAACAGAAAACAAGTATATAAAAATAACATTTACCGGTGATATTATCAACAATAGTGTCCAAGTACTGGTGCAGTTGTGTGAGGTCGTAATGGCCCCTCAGCCAGGGCGCCGTGATCTGAGTGAGGACGGTTATGGCCTCACGCATTTGGGGTTCCGGGTTCGATCTGTCCGAGATTATGTCTGATAGGATTTCTATGCCTCCACCCTGAAATATGTTAGATTTTTAAAAACATGTTCTTAAATTTATTCCGTGAACTTTAAACATTATTACATTAAATTAAAAACGATATTTTATCAAAATATCATCAATGTAATTCTATTTTAGTTTTTCTTTTTTTTATTTTAAAATAGTATTTGATTTTCACAAATTTTACTGCTGATTTAAATTTAATATAAGCACGATACAATTAGTGGAATATTTGATTTGAAGATAAAGTTTTCAAGTACTATGTATTATACTTAGTAAAAACAATCATTTTTTTTATCAAATGGAGATTATGCTGCATATATATGATACTATTTTATACTCAGTTATAACAATCATTTTTATTGAAAAATCAAATGAAGATTATGCTGCATAAGGTATACTTGATACTGCATGGGATAAGGAAAATAATGGCTAACCTCTTCAAACTGTTTAACAGCCTCGCCGGTAACACAAACAGTGGCGAGTGCTCGGAGCGACAGCGCCTTGATAGAACTCTTGTTGCTCTCAATAATAGCCGTTAACAACGCACGAGGCACTCCACAATCGACGAAGGGCAGGTCAGTAATGCTCTTGATGATTTTCGAGCATTTCTCATGGAGTGAGCTCTCGGTATTCTCGCTGAGCATCGCTAGATGACCGATGGAAGTGAGCGTGCTCTTCAGAATCATGTCTGAAGGCGGTTCTTCAATTATTGATACTAAGGTCTGAAAAAAAGGATATTGTTGAATTGTTTTGTGATTAGAGAAAATCGTGGAGTGTTTTGAAATGACTGCGACACAGCATTTTCAGACGCATAAAGTCTGTTATCGTCATTAAAACGTTTTATTGTCTCAATGTTGAACAAGCGTATACCATACGAAGGTTCCAATTTAGGCCACAATGCTAGTCAAGTGCGAATTAGTAAATTTCACATGCGTTTGCGTTTCGAAAATGTTGCGCATTTCCGTACCAATGCTTGAGGATCTAAAGAACTTTGAACTCGAATTTAATTTGTAGATACCGACCGTAGAACCTATCGTGGTCATATTTGACAAGTTGCACATCAATATAAAAAGTTACTTCCGATATTATTTATGAATCAAGCAAATAGCTTCAGATTACATGTTCCTTTACATAATTATTACAGAAGATACAAATACTAATATATGTCGATGATATTAATCGACGAATACTCGAACATCATTCGTGCCTGACCAAGCCGGTCGTTAGCCCATTAAATCTTAACCGCTCTATTAAGTATGTGTTTAAAAACCGGTAAATAAGTGTATGTGATGTGAATTGTATTAATCATTTAATTTAAAAATACAGTCATCACTTTTTTAAGGCCAGTGCTCTCCAAAAACCCTAACAGTAAAAAGTTATTTCACATTCTCACAATTCTCCTAAACACAAGTAATTTTAAAAATCGATGTAATCTATACATGTAATAAAGCTAAAGAGGGTCAAAAGTCTGTACATCGAAGATATTAGAAAAAAATTGGCTGGGGATACTTAGAATCGA